>VZSG01001467.1:32768-47441 GCA_013398315.1 Nothoprocta pentlandii | reverse complement strand
TGCAAGCCATGCCTCCGGCGCAGCCCGCGCCGCCCGCCGAGAGCAAGCCGGTACGCGGGGCCGCGGGGCCTCAGGCGGAGCCGCGGGCCCGGCCCGGCTGCGCCGCGTTGCCCAGGGCCCTGCGGCGGCCACTTAACGCTCCCCTCGTGGCCCCGGGCGGCTGCGGTTCCCTGCGGCGGTTTCCCGGACACCCGCGGCCGGGCTGGCTCCCCTTGCGCGTGCTGCCCTCGGGTGCTCCCCGCTCTCGTGTCGCACGCTCGCCTCCTCAGGAGCCTCTTTGGCCTCCCCTAACGTGGCATGGGGCTCCAGGGCCGCTTTAGTGCCCTCCCGGTTGTGGGCTCCTGCGTTATTTCCCCACCACCACTATTAGTCCTTGTGCACGCGTGCAATAAGCCGGTGTAAGACGGTGATCTGACTGGTCCTGGAAAGGTTAATTTGCAATTTAATTTGAAAGAGTAGACTGAACAGGCTTGTTGTGTGGCTGCTGATACTGTAGAGGCGTGTTGGTTGCCATGCAGCTGCACCCGGGATGCGTCTCCCTAGGTGCTGTGCTGTAGTAAGCACTGCTAGGAGGAAAATAAACTAATTCCCAATAAATACCCGACTGCTTTTATTAATGTAAATTAGCAAGGCAGCTCAGCCTGGTAATCAAGTAAGTGTCCCTCCAGGGCCGTGTTGTTTTTTCTTGGGAGGTGGGTATAGAGTACAGAGTAGATCTGCCGAGCGACGGAGTTGCTGGCCGGAACGCACCATTCTGATGCAGCATCAGTGAAACATGGTATGGCGAGGCATTTCATACAGGTGTGGTGTGCTGCGATCATTATTTCCAGTGCTGATGAGGAAATTAAGAGAAGGAAAGGGACTTTTTCAAGCTAACCAGCTCAGTTTGCAGCCTACCAAAACATGCTCTCAGACCCCCGTGCTGGTAGATTGTTACCAAAGTGTTGCTTGAAATTATTTGTCTTGTTGGTTTTAAATTATTACAGCTTAGTGTCTTGCTCAAGTATACATACATATATATATACACACAAATATATATATATACATGTTTGTGTCTATCTCTAATGCAGCCAGAAGAGGAGCCAAAAGAGGAAGCATCCCCAGCCAAGCCTGTGGTGGGAATTATTTACCCTCCTCCAGAGGTCAGGAATATTGTTGACAAGACTGCCAGCTTCGTAGCCAGGTAACGGACGCTCGTGTGGTCTTATGTTTCTGACGTTTTCCAGTGACTCTCTTCTTCCAGTGCTTTGCTCTCTGTGGATATAGAAGCCAGAATAGTCACTGTCTTGTGACTTGATGTGAAGGAAAAGAGATTGCAGGTGGAAAGGGAATGTGTTTTCAGCGCTCCATTGAATAACAGAGGCAAGGGGAGGTGTCATAGCTGTATTTTACAATGCATAGGCAAAAAGTGGTGAACTTCCCAGTGCAAAGAGCTCCCCTTTTTTCTGAGTCCTGAGGCTAAGTCTCATACCTGTTTGTGTACAGCGTTCGTGGCTGGGATTTGTGTTCTCCAGCTGTAACCATCCAAGTCTGACCCAAATGCACTCTATTTTCATACCACTGACGTGGAATGGTTGTTATTGTTGCTTTAAGGCAATTACTGAATGATAATCTGCTGCATAACTACTTTCTAAAATATTGGCTTTTTAGTCTTGACTTGATTAGAGGACAAGTAAGGGCCTGTAGTGTCACTTTGTGTAGTAAAGAGACCTCCTCTTTTGGAAGAAGCTTATGCCTACATAAAATTTAGAGGCAGTTTGATTATGAATAGAAACACAGTACAGCAGCTGTGAAATCCCTCAAACTACCCTGAGAAATGAGTAGCCATTCACTTTGCAGAAGAAACAAAAGTCACCCAAGCTACAAGTCCTGTTACCTGAATTTACAGCTCCCATAAATGCAGCATTTCAGTGTGATCAGTCTCTGCACTGGCACATGGTTACCTGGGCTTGAGGTTTTGGGGTTTTTTTCCCCTTGAAAACACTTGAAAAAAAGGTAAGTATATTCTTAAAGGCTTTGATATTGCTGGGCTACAATTAGTCTAGTATGCCACCTAGAAATGTCATGCGGTAAGTTGTCATTCAGTATGTGGTTTTGTTTGCATGCAGGTCGAATGAGATTGTGGAACATCTGTAATGGTGAGGTTTTAACTGTCTTGAGAAAACACTGCCCATGAATTTTACAGAATAAATTGGGACAAATGTGTTTAACTTGCATAACTGGCTGCTCTGTTGAATGTGGGTTGCCTGGAGAGCAGTAGCATCCTTTCCCACAGAGAAATCTGTCTTCTAAGAGGTTGCTTTTCCAAGATGTCCACCCATGAAAGAAGTGGACACTTAACACTTGAGGTCACATCGGTTCATCTAAACCATTTTTTTCTACCTCTCCAGAAATGGTCCAGAATTTGAAGCTCGAATTCGTCAGAATGAGATAAATAACCCCAAGTTTAACTTCTTGAATTCCACTGATCCTTACCATGCCTACTACCGGCACAAAGTCAGTGAGTTCAAAGAGGGAAAAGCCCAGGAACCCTCGGCTGCTATTCCCAAGGTCATGCAGCAGCAGCAGAGTGCTCAGCAACAGCTTCCCCAGAAGGTGAGCTCTTCCTCTCTCTCCTGTTGAGAACTTGGCTGCTAATGGTTCTGTCTCACATCCTGGTATCTAGACAGAGGGTCTGCAAGACATGCAAATGGGGGACTTATTTATACATATGCAGCAAAGACTGCACTGATATGCATGGAATTCTTTGTGCAGATGTAGATACTCATCCTATGGTTGCTCAAAATGGTGTATAAAAGATTACAGTGTATTAATTGATATATTTTAATTGAATATAGGTATGTGGTGACTTATACTTAACCACTGGTGTTCACGTGAATTGTAACAGTTTAGGGACCTCTTGTCATGGACAAATCTTTTATAATCCCTTGAAATCCTTGTTGTGTTCATTGTTTCATGGCATTGTTTCATGGTTGTTGTTGTTTGCTTGGTTGCTTGTGTTTTCCTGACAGAAAAATCGACTTCTTCTCTCAGCATGTGCAGTACAAAATGTTGTTAAATAGTTGTCTGTACTTAAGAATTCTGTGCATCTTTATCAAGTACATGTTGGATGGAAAAAGGACACTGGGTGGATGTCTTTTACATGATTTGTGTGGCCAGAAGTTAGGCTGACCATGAATTGACCCTCCCTGAAGTCTTGATAGTTTCCACTTTTAGAGCTTAGAGTAATATTTGTTTTATAGTAGGCCCAAGTATTTGTTCTTGGATATATCCTGCATTAGTAGCTTTTCCCATGCTTGCAGTTACCCAAACATCTGGTGTGTCGCATCTTTCGTTAGCCATGGGACAAGTGGACTCTCCAAGTGTTTGCTTGGTAGCAGCTTTTTGAATGCACTGAGTTGTTTCTCTTCTGCTCTGCAGGTGCAGGCCCAGGTAATCCAGGAGACTGTTGTCCCAAAGGAGCCGCCTCCGGAGTTTGAGTTCATTGCAGATCCTCCTTCAATCTCAGCCTTTGACTTGGATGTGGTGAAGCTCACGGCACAGTTTGTGGCTCGCAACGGCCGGCAGTTCCTAACTCAGCTGATGCAGAAGGAGCAAAGGAACTACCAGTTTGACTTCCTTCGCCCACAGCACAGTCTGTTTAACTACTTTACTAAGCTAGTTGAACAGTACACCAAGGTAAGTTAGCTGTAACTGATCCCTTCAGCAGCTTGAAAACTCCTGAAGCTCTAGAAAACAACTAGGTGGTTCAAGGAGTCTTTAAGTCTGTGTCTGAGTGGATGTGTTGAAATTAGTTGACAACGAGTACAGTATTTTAACGCAGTGGGGTGTTATTTGAGTGTATCAGATATGATATCCTGTTGTAATGCAGATAGCAGTGGATTTTTTTTTTTTTGAAGTACGGAGAAGAGATAGCAGAGCCAATAGTGGACATTTTAAGTGCAAGTATAGGCAGTAACTGTAGAATTAGGAGAATTGAAACATAGCCTCAAGGGACCTTGTATTTTTTATGACTGTTGAAAGAGTATAATTGGTATGAAGAAAGCTTTGGTGAAAGAACATGTCATCAAACGTCATGTGAACTGTTTCAGATTTTAATCCCGCCTAAAGGCTTGCTTGTCAAACTCAAGAAGGAGGCTGAAAATCCCAAAGAAGTCCTAGATCAGGTAAAGTATGAATGATTTCCAAAATTGCTGAGGCATTTGGGTTATTTTGAATTCTTCCTTTTTTGGTGCTTCACATTGATTAACAGAGAATAAAATGGACATACCGACCATAATCACAAGAGTCACTTGAATATCAGGATGCTTAAACTTGCTTTTTAAACTAGTAGCTAGTATTGGGAGTAATTTGTATGTGAGAGCACAAACATGTAGGTACTTGCTGTACGTAAGGTATATTTCAGTAGCTTTCAAAGTACATGAGAACTTGGAGTGCTTGATAGAGTACTACACCATTTTCAAGAGCCTAAAGTAAAAAGCAAGACTTAAATTGCATTGTGTCTGGAAAGCATAGTCTTAATCTGAGAACCTTGTCGTTGCAGCTTCAGAAAGCTGCTTTACAAAGCTGGAGTATTTTGATCAAATATTCAAAAAATGAAGGCAAACCTTCATTTTTAAGTTAAATATAACACACTCTGTCAAGCTTCCTAAGTACAAACTTTTAGATGTCGTAGAGATTTGTGATGTGTTTTCCAGTTTAGGATGTGATCTTCTGTATCTCCTTGCACAGGTGTATTACAGAGTGGAGTGGGCAAAGTTCCAGGAACGGGAGAGAAAGAAAGAGGAGGAGGAGAAAGAAAAGGAGCGTGTTGCTTATGCCCAGATTGACTGGCATGACTTTGTGGTGGTGGAAACAGTTGACTTCCAGCCCAATGAGCAAGGTTCTGAAGCTAAACATGTATTCTCTTTGAAAATCTGCTGCTTATGACTGAGATTTATGGTTTTCTTTCCAAGAAAGATCCTGAAATGCCGTTTAAAATGGACATCAGTTTTTACAGTTGCATATCTCAAAGATCAAAAGAAGAGCCTTTTAATGATTGTGTGCAGGATGCTGTTTGTTCAGGAGTCGGTGATGTTTTCTTTGCATGAGAGTCAGGGATGCATTGGTGTCTGCTGTCCAGATGAAAGTGGCAAAGTGGCACTTGTTACGGTTTCTAACGTTTGCTTTTTCCTGTAGGTGCCTTCGTCTTCAGGTGTCATAGATATATTTGTCTGTCTAGGCTCAGTGCATTCCTTGCTAGATACTTGTGCTCCCATGAGCTTTTTGATACCGCTGCTTTTTAAAGAAACTGCTTTTCCGCTGAGAAACTGATGCTTCCATCTGCCTGTTTAGTAATTAAATGGAACAGGGAAACTAAGAAGTTCTCTACATTGCAGGGAACTTCCCTCCTCCCACGACTCCAGAAGAGTTGGGAGCTCGCATCCTGATACAGGAACGTTATGAGAAGTTTGGGGAAAGTGAGGAGGTAGAAATGGAGGTGGAATCAGATGAAGAAGATGAAAAGCAAGAGAAAGCAGATGAGGCCCCACCGCAGCCGGATCAGGACACACAAGTGCAGGATATGGATGAGGTAACCAGCCAACACTTTCAGCTTTAGGATAAGTTTTGAGTCCCATAAGATCTGAGTGTAAGTTATCCTTGCTAATAAGCTCCTCAGTTTCTGAGGAAATCACTTTTTTTCTGATGGCACTTCAGAACAACCTATTTCTGCTGAATTGCTCGAGTATTATATTCTTAAAATAGTCCACAACAGTTTTCAAGTGATAAATATCTGAAATTTTGTCACCTTCATGTTATGAACTTTATTTCTGTGATCAAGCCTTTAGGTATTTCTTCTGTGCAGAGTATGAGGCACAGAGATGACTCATTTTAAACTCTTCCCCTTCCCAAAGTGTATTAGTTTTTTTGGCATTTAACCAAGAACAAGAGTGGTTAACCATAAGCCCCAGCTGGCTGTGCTGTGGTAATATGAAAACTGAGGAGCACTTGCTTCATGCTCTGGGGCTACTGACTCTGGAAAAAAAATAGTTAATTTGCTTAAAAGCTGCCTAAGTTATTCTAGTGCTGCATAGGATTTCTGTGCTGTTCTGGTAAATGTTTTTTGTGGATATTTGACTACTGGAACTTAATTATGAGATGGCTTTCTGTTTTCTTTTGTTTCCTCTGTAAACTAAGGGCTCAGATGATGAAGATGAAAGTCAGAAGATTCCTCCTCCCCCAGAGACCCCAATGCCACCACCTCTTCCTCCCACACCAGATCAGGTGATTGTGCGGAAAGACTATGATCCCAAAGGTAAATCCTACCGGTGAAGAGCAGTTTTAATTTCTTACTGAATAATCACAAACACAGTTTTTTTTTCTAGACTGCTTCCTATGGTGATGTGTTTTTAACACCATGGCTTTGTTTTTCCAGCCTCAAAGCCATTGCCACCTGCCCCAGCTCCAGATGAGTATCTTGTTTCTCCCATCACTGGAGAGAAAATTCCTGCTAGTAAAATGCAAGAGCACATGCGGATTGGTCTTCTGGATCCTCGGTGGTTGGAGCAACGTGATCGATCTATCCGTGAAAAACAGAGTGACGATGAAGTTTATGCCCCAGGTTAGTCTGAATGTCTGACTTGCGAAACCCAGTTCCTAGATTAGTTCTGTGAGCTTTGTACTGCACCATTCTACTGATAAGGACCATCTTAGAGCTAACTCTTCCCTCTGCGTGTATAATGCGCTCATTATGTGGGTAAGTTTGTCATTAGTACACTTAGTACACTGGAGCCTTTCTGTAAAGCGGAATTCTCTTTAGCTGTAGGACAGCTGCTGTCCTTTCCTGGAAAAGGCAATTATACACACCCTTTGGTACTAAATGGTTTAAAAATCATTAAAAGAGGTTCGATCATATTTGACTTATTCCAAGTGATAGAACATTTTTTTGTGCCTGTGTATTTCTGCAGGCTTGGATATTGAAAGCAGTTTGAAGCAGCTGGCAGAACGCCGTACAGATATCTTTGGTGTGGAAGAGACTGCTATTGGTAAAAAGATTGGTGAAGAAGAAATTCAAAAACCAGAAGAAAAGGTAGTGTGCAAACTCTTCTTTGGTGGATTCTTACAGTATTTTGCATGCTCAGAGGTGGAAACTTTCCACATTTTGTTTTGTATGACTTCTCTCTTGGTTTTATCTGTAACTTGCCTCATAACCGTGACAGGCTGAGATTATTCTCATCTATTTTGTCTTCTTCAGGTGACCTGGGATGGCCACTCGGGCAGCATGGCCCGCACCCAACAGGCTGCTCAGGCCAATATCACTCTTCAAGAGCAAATTGAAGCCATCCATAAGGCCAAGGGACTGGTGCCAGAAGATGACAGCAAAGAGAAGATTGGTCCCAGCAAACCCAATGAAATTCCCCAGCCACCCCCTCCTTCATCAGCATCAAACCCCCCCGCAAGTGCTCAGCCCATCACATCTGTTCCTCGCCCACCCTCGGTAAGTGTTTGGGCTTCCACCAGCAAGAGGCTGTGGCTGTAGTTATTTGGAAAGAAGTCCTAACGAAGCCCAATGGTCATAGGACTGGAATCAGAGTTGGAGTTAAGGCTGTTCTTGTACCACCAGAGGGAAACTCCCTTAATTTATTGTTAGAAGCTGAAAATAAAATTCTAGGTGGAGTTCTTTAGTTTTCTCATTATTAGAGATATCAGAGTAGATGATCAGTTGGGCAGAGGGAAGAATTGGCTTGTGAGAAATCTGGGGAAGGAAGCATGGCTAGCAGCTGGTTGGGAGCGTTCTGGACTAAGGGGTTGAAAGGTGTAATGCAGAACAAGCATACTGGCTTGCAAAAAATGCTTCGGGTGCCACACTCTCTCCCGCATCCTACTGCCTCTAAATCATCTTGACATCGTGAGGTTGCTCAGGGTCTGCTCTGTGCCTCTGAGCATCTCCTGTAAGATGGAGGAGGGAGGTTTCTTTGCCATTCTACAGGCAGTCCGTGCCGTGGGCACGCAAAGGTTCGTGACAAGTGTGTGCCCAGCAGAAACCCTCACTATATCGCTCTTGGAGTCCTAACCGAGACCTGAGCAGCACTGACATCATTCCCCTCTGTACCTGCTAACAAAAATGCCTTCTCTCTCCAGATGCCTCCCCCCGTTCGTGCCGCGGTTGTTTCTGCAGTTCCAGTCATGCCTCGTCCCCCTATGACTTCCGTGGTCCGTTTGCCGCCGGGATCTGTCATAGCCGCCCCCATGCCCCCAATAATCCATACGCCGCGGATCAACGTTGTCCCGATGCCACCATCTGCTCCTCCCATCATGAGCCCCCGCCCTCCTCCCATGATTGTCCCAACAGGTTGGTAACCTCGGTCCTTTAATGGTCAACTAATTCCTGTCTAATACGGGTTTGAGATTTGCTTAGTTCCTCCTGCCCTCTTCATCTCCCGTGCCTCTGATGAAGGCAGGTACTGAGGACAGTAACTCCTTGTGTTAGGAAATTGTTGGTGGTTGATACAGCGTTTCTGGCAGTGCTCCTGCTTCTAGACTGAAAACTCCTCTGGAAGTGAGAAGTACAGCGCGAGATTCTTCCTTGCTCGTGGATTGTTTTCCCCTGTCCCCATTCAGCTTCCCTGGGAACCGGAGCACCATTATCCTCGGTACCTTCCTAGGTGTTGCAGCTTGTTACAGAAGCTCCTGTTGGAGAAGGAGAAGCGATTGTCTAGCTTTGTTCCCCATAGTGGATGAATAGCATTAGATGTTTTTAAGTTGGAAAGCACAATGTGAAAACAGTGTTTGAATTCCACCGAGGTGATGCTGCTATGCATCAAACACCTTTTTCTTTGTGAGAGCTGTAGGAAGCTTCTGTGCTCCTTGTGCCTGGGCTGCATCCGTAGCAAAGACTGTCTAAGAGCCTAAGCCAGCCTTGCACTAGCTTCCTCACTGTACTGTAGCATTTCTTCTCAGCTGCTAGCCATCCACTGAAGTGTTTGCATAAGGAAGTATCTGCTGCACACTCAGCGTGCGTGAGTGCTCAAGTTTTGTTCCCCCTTCTGTCCCGTTTCAGCATTTGTTCCGGCTCCTCCTGTGGCACCAGTTCCTTCCCCTGCTCCAATGCCCCCTGTTCACCCCCCGCCGCCTATGGAGGATGAGCCAGTTTCAAAGAAGCTGAAGAGTGAAGACAGCCTGATGCCAGAAGAGGAGTTTCTGCGCAGGAACAAGGTATGCTCAAACACTGCTGCAGTCAGACAGCTACTGCGAAGAGCTGGAGTTCTGACCCTGCATAAGCTTGCTGTGCCTAAAAGGGATGTGAAATCAAGGGCCTGCTATGCAGAGGAGCTAGCATACAAAGGGCAAGTGACTCCTCTAGAGAGGACTCCTTCCTACTGTCAGTCCTGAGGACACTGAGTTACTTTATATCTTACTGGAAAGAGAGCAATGCTGCATGCAGGCCCTTAGTGAGGTGATGCTTTTCTGTACAGTAATTAAGGATAGTAAGAAGAGGGTTCGTTTCAATGTAAAGAAGAGCTCAAGCTGCTAATCAGCTTTTCATCAGAACACTGCTAGGCTGCAGATGCAGGGAGATTTAATACCTCAATGTCAACACGTTAGCATGATGACGTGCTGTATTCCTTAGTAATGTGAACTAAACGTTAGACTGAATTCCTTCCTGAATATTGTCTTTGTCCTGGATTGAATTTTAATCCCTTTAAGAAGGGAATAATGTTTTTTCCAGTCACTTGCAGAGTGAAGCTATCTCCTGCTTAATGCTCTGTTATGTTTGTTTTGTTTAGGTAATGCTGGATGCAAGGGCTTTGCTGTTAGTAGCAATATGGACTCTTGGCGAATGGCAAGGACTGATGAGGGAAATCCAGCTAAATGTGTTATTTTGGTAGCCATTCAGTGACTTTCTTAGCACTGAAGACAAAGATCTTTCTTTGTGAGACATGATAGTATCAGAAAGGTCTATAGCTAACACAGCAGCAGAGAAGTTACCAGGGTCCTAACTTGTCTTGCTTCTTACCTTTGTTTTCTTCTAGGGTCCAGTCACAGTCAAAGTCCAGGTTCCCAACATGCAGGACAAGACTGAATGGAAGCTGAACGGCCAAGTACTGGTGTTCACCCTCCCGCTTTCAGACCAGGTATGTTGTTTATTAACCCAGCCTTTACCCCCAGTTCCTCCTTTACAGAACGTCTTTGCTCTGGGAGCAGTGGTTGAACTGCATGACCGGAGCCGTAAAACTCTGGGTGCTCCCTGTGCTGTGGCCTCTTGAGGAGGGGGGTTGTGCAGCCGGCGGGGCTGTTTGTACTGAGCAGGCTCTTCGGTTCTTCCTAGGTATCCGTTATAAAGGTTAAGATACACGAGGCCACTGGAATGCCGGCTGGGAAACAAAAGCTGCAGTATGAGGTGGGTGTAAGCCCTTTGAATGCTGCTTTATTTCAGTGCTTAGTCATAGAAATACTGACTTTTCCCTTTATAGAAAGTGCAGAAAATCGCAAATGCATCCACTTTAGTAGCAGGGAAAGCAGAGGCAGTGGTTTTCCTGCTGGTACAGCACGTTTGGCTGTGGTATTGCACAGTACTTTACCAAGGAGGTCCCTTAATAGATTGCATCACGTTAATAGGTGGACGTTCATGTTGTTGCTGTTGCACATGAGGCCTTTGAGGCCTGGTGGCTTTCTCTAAAGTCAACCTACTGCAGATGAAGGCTGTTACATCTGCAGTGTAAGTGTGAACAGGGTAATAGTGTCCAGTTGCTCGCCAAGGCAAGCACTTCACGACAACTCTATTGTGAAAAGCTTTTTGCTTGCTTGTTTGTTTTCACGTTAAATAAAGCGAGTCTCTGTGGCGTATGCTCCGCAAAGTGCGGAAAGTGGCTGAAGCCCTGGTGACTGTGAAGGGTTTCCCCAAAACACGGAAGGAAAGAGGTTCTGCTGCCTCTTCCTCCTGTGATTGGAGCTGCTAGAGAGGCCTAGTTCCTTGTGAGGAACTTACTTCTAGTCATGTGTCTGCACATACCCAACCTGCCACCTAAGCAGTGCACTTTGTACTTTTGTCTCCCCAGCCTGGGGATCCTTAGCAAGAAATGCAGCTTAGCTGTGTTTTTAAGAGGGGGAGGGGGAAGGTGAATAAATAAATAAATAAATAAACTAAGTAGCTTTATTTGTAGTGGTGACCACCAGCCCTGTGTATGGGTAGGGATTACTGGCTGTTTGTGCTCTTGTAATTCCCCCTCCACTGGTACCAGTCTTCTGCAATCTCTGCAGGGTTTTGCTTCTGGAGACTGCAGAGTCCTGCGGGGCCGTGGGGGCTGTGGTGGCAGAGGGCAAGAAGTTTCTGTTGTAACTCTTTTTCCCCTCTTCTTCCTCAGGGCATCTTCATCAAAGATTCAAACTCTCTGGCGTATTACAACATGACGAGCGGCTCGCTCATTCACCTGGCACTCAAAGAAAGAGGAGGCAGAAAGAAATAGGAGCTGCAGAGTCCAGAGCCGTGATCTGGCTGCCTTGCCGCTTGTGTAACCCCAACCATTCGAGTCCCGCAGCCCTTGGGGGCAGCTGTGACAAGCTGTAGCAATGTTAATTGATTGCATGCAGACTCTAGCTTGGAAAGAGAGACTGAAGCCTGTGTTTGCACGGCTAATGGGAGAAGGGGAGTTAATAAGGCCTGAAAGCTGTGTAAAAGTAGTGACCTAATACGTGACTGCAGCAGTCTCTTAGTGATCAATGCTTTGCCAAAGTGCTGGTTTCCATTATTATCTCTCTGTTGAATTCCCCAGCAAAGTGGTATTGAGGCCATGCCCAGCTTAGATTAGATCCATCTTTGTAGAGGGGCTTGCACCGATCAGGGATATAATCTAACTGCAATGTTTGCAGCTTCATTTAACCTTTTCTAATTAAAAACTTCCTTCACAGTACACTTAGTCTGTCCCTTATTCTTTCTCTGTCTCAGCCCTGTCTGCAAGAGTCCCTTGCGCTGACCCTGAGTTGGAGTTTTATCTTCCCTTAGTATGAGTGTAAACTACCATTCGTTGTGATAAAGATGATCTGGGCCTATGCATGCTAAACAGCTTCATGATTATCCTGTACAGTCTGTGATTTGTTTAAATAAACACCTATCTCTGTATGGGATTCTGTCTGCGGTTACTCGAGTCCCTTTTTTTTAGTTTGAGATGTGCCTGACTTTTTGAAAGCATTCAGGTTTTAAATGCCTTTTCTTTCGTTTTTCTACAAACCAAAAAAAACCACCAATAACAAACCAAAAAAAAACCCCGTTCTTTTATAGGAAAAGCGGCAAGAAAAGGTCTTAGTTTAACAAGAAGTTTAGCTTAGAAATTTAAAAGCTACACGAAGCTATACTGTTGTAGTACAGATATATGGACATAAACATCTATATACAGGAGGCTACGAACTCTGTTCTGAATTTATATCTAACTAGTGAAAAATTGCCTGTAAAATGTAATACAGGGTTTGTGCTTTTTATCATCTCTTGGTCTTAGAGAGCATTAGTTTCTGAAAATGGATTATTTTTGTACCCTTAGTCATAACTGTGTCAATTTTATACAAATGTAATGGCACATGGTGATACAAAACACAAGGTTAACATCCACTCTTAAGTGGTCCAGGAAGATGCGGTTGTCTCTTTGTTACCCAGCAGCGCCGTGACTGGTACTTCTGCTCTTCCTTAGGGATAATCCAGAATTGAAGATGGAGAGGGGTGGTTGTGGGGTGAGTTTGGTTTTTTTGAGGGTGTTTTTTTTGTTTTTTTTTTTTGGGGGGGGGGAAGAGGAGTGGGTTTTTTTTGTTGTTTTTTGGGTTTTTTTTTTTTTTTTTTTTTTTTTTTTTTTTTTTTTTTTTTTTTTTTTTTTTTTTTTTTTTTTTTTTTTTTTTTACAGGCCTTGGAGGAGTAACATCCTGTTTCCCTTATTTGCTGCTTAGGAAAGAGAGATTTGAGCATGAAGGAACAGAAAACATCCTGCAGCCTGTGCCCTTGGCTCGGAGGGCCGGTGGGGGAGAGGAAGCGGCGGTGCTGGGAAAGGTGCCTGGCGCAGGCCCAGCCCAGGTGCCTGGCGCTCCTCCCAGCCAGCTGCCCTGCTGCACAGATGCTGGTGTCGGATGCCCACGTGTCTGACAAGAGCACAGCTCTTAGTCACCCGAGCGGAGCACGTCTCCCTCTCGCTCGCTGTAGGTGCTGTAGGATATTGCATTTACGGCAGGCGTGGGCACTGTGGATAGAGGTGCTCCTGCCCTGCAGGGACATGTGCTAATTACTCCCGCTGGCTTTTAAACAATGGGACAGGAGTCAGGTACAATCTTCTTGGAAGCAACAGCTCCCAGGGGCCGAGCTTAGTCAGGGCTGTGGTGGCAGCAGCTTGCTAAAACAAGCACGCGAGGACCTAGCTTACAAATAATGTTTCTGCAACTGAGTAGCACTGCGAGGAAGAAAGCTCTGACCAGAAGCAGTGTTGCTGCATCCTGTGCAAGACACAGATGTGGTGGGACTGCCTTTAAGATGATGCAGCTGTTGCACAGTGTGAGCTGCCCCAGTGCTCAGTGCAGGAGCATCCCTCTGCTCCCTTCTCAGGCACGCAGTTCCTGGCTGTCCCCAGGTGAACGTGGGGCCGGTGCTTAGGTGACATTCTTGGTCCTTAGAGCAGCCCAGGCCCCCCCGGCAGCCCCTGCCCGCATCCTGCACAGCACTGAGCACCAGCCCAGCGCTCCCACGGGAGCCTTCCTGCCCCAGGCTCCTGCGTGAAAGCACTGGAAAAAACTTGCGTGGAGCCCTGCCAAGGGCCAGCCACTTTCTATCTAAATATTACAGTTGAATGTTACAACAGACTGCATGTATCCAGTGCAAAACAGCTCTTATCAAGGCCTCCCACTTCCCTGGGGAGGATCTCCAAAGCTTCAACTGCCTGAAAAAAAAGTGAGTATATGTTGATTTAGTTGCTGGTTTTACTGTCCTCTAGCTATCTCCTGTGAGGGGTCTTGACTATAGTCAAGCCCCTCTGCGTTGTTCTTAGGACCAGGTGGTGTTTTGTGTTACTGCTGCAGTGCGCCCAGCCTCCAGCGTGGTCATGACTACATGGGGGCCGAGGAGGGACTGGACACGGGGCTGGAGCCCTCGGGCCCGTCTCTTGCTGCGGAAGAGACGCTGGAAGGTTTCAGCCAGTGCAGCTCAAAATGCATGCAAGGCCCAGCGCAGTTCTGTGCGTGAAGGCTGCTTTGTGCTGGGCCCCGTGTGATCCCTGTGTGCTTTATCTTTGGTAGAGCTTGGGGAGTTTCGCCCCTGTGAGGTGAAGACGCCAAAGCTGCTGCTGGACGGAACCTTCCTGCTATTGGTTTGGATGGAGGGAGGTGATAGCTGTAGAGGTTTCTCTAGGGAAATGGCACAGGCCAAGCGAAGAAACCACAACTCTAGTGTGCTTATAAAGGAAATTATAGGTGTTTTGTCTTTTAAGAATGCTTTTTTGGGTGTATCTGTTGCCTTTTAACTGCAGAACGCAGCCCTGCACGCAGAGCGCCTATCACAGCCGGAGGGCTGCAGAAAAGCTCTCCGTGTTTGCAGCGCGGGCGGCTGAAGCCTTGCTGTGGCAGCCGGGGTTGCATCTGGTGCCCTAGGGGAGCACTGGCAGAGGCCAAGGACGGCGCAGCAGCGTGGAGACAACGCCAGCGCCTCGTTAAGCCGCCTGTGACCAG
>VZSG01001467.1:20730-32053 GCA_013398315.1 Nothoprocta pentlandii | reverse complement strand
GCGGCCCGGAGCCGCGGAGCTGGTTTGGCCGCGTGCTTCTGCTCCCGGCGACGTGGGCGTTCGCAGCGACGCCCGCGGGAGGCTCCGTCCCGCGGCAGGCTCGCTCGTGGCTCGGGCCGGGGGCCGAGGCGGCACCTCCATCCCCTCCGCTGCAGCGCTGCCCGGGAGCGGCTCCGCGCCACGCTCCCGTGGAGCCGCTCCTGCCCGCTGGGGCCCGGCTGCAGCCCAGCAGCACCCTGCGTGTTCCTAGCGCGCCTCCCGAGTGTCTCGACTCTCCCTGCCCCAGTGTCCAGTGCCGCCTGCGCCCCTCGCTCGCGCCCTGCGCGGGGGGCAGCGCGCACAGCCCTCCCCGCTGGGCGCCGGCGATGCCGATTCTGCCCCCGCCCCGGCGCTGGCGCCGCTGCCGTGCTGATTGCTCGGCCCCCGGGGCACTTCTGGTGGCAGCGGTCCCGTTGTCTGGGCGGCCGCTGTGCAGACGTGAGCGTGTCCCTGCTGTCCACCCGGTGCCCTTGGGCCGTCGCTTGCGCGTGGGCTGCTCCGCCTGGGACACGCTTCCTCCCAACTGCTTCTCTCCTGCTGTTGCCCCGTGGCCCTTTCTCCTGTCGTGCCCGAGCGGCTTCGATGCCGCGTCTCTTCCCCGCGCTGCTGCCCCGGGGCTGCACGCGCAGTGACCCCGGCCGAAGGGGCCGGCTGGCCTCCCTGCCTCGTGGGCCCTGCCGGGCTGGGGGCACCCGCAGCGTCGCTGCCGCGCGCGGCTCAGCAGGCAGAGCCCCGGCCGCAGCTCCCGCCGGAGCTGCCTGCACACACAGGGCGCCGTGGGGCCCGAGGCGTTGCCCTGGGGCTGGGCCCTCTCGTCGGAGGGGCCTTTGGGAAGAGGCGAGGATAAGCAGGACGCGCCAGGGCCCCGCGTGGCCCTCTCGTAGCTCCGTGCGGCAGGGCTGCCCTTGCCCTGCAAGCAGGGAGCGCTGGGGCCCGGCGTGCACCTGTTCTCCCACAGCATCCGGGGTCTTTCTCCGTGAGCTCCAGCCGCTTCCATGCAGGATTGGATGGGGAAACTGCTGGAGCAGGGTTGGATGGGGAGCCCCTCCGCACCAGGCGTGCGGGCACTAGCGTTGAGCTCGAGGTTCTTCCCTGCAGCGGTGCTGCGGGGGCCGAGCTGGGAGGCCGATCCCTGCGGGGTGGCGCAGGGAGCGGGGCCGGCCGCGCTGCTGTCCCTGCGCCCGGCGCCTGGCACGGGACGCGGGGCAGGAGGGGATCCCTGAGCCCACGCAGTCCGCTGGGCCGCGGGCCGGCCGGCTGGCGGCAGGGCCTGGAGCAGAGCGCGCTCCCTGCTCTGCGCCTGCTGCCAAGCTGGCATCAGCTGCGCAGCTTCCCGGGCTGGCACCGCTCCAGCGGGACCGCGTTCAGATCCTGTATCCAACGTCCAGAGCTCTTAGGCTTCCCACGCCTCCGAGAGCCGCCGATCCGCCGGCGCTGCCCCCGGGTGCTGGGCGGCGCTCGCCGTGGAGCCGCCTTCGCGGGCGACTGTGCCGAGCAAAGCGGGTCCCTTCGGAGCACTTGGCCTGCCCTGGCCCTGCTGGCGGGCAGGACTGGCGCCGGGCACGGGGCGGCCCTGCAGCCGGACGCGTCCCCTTGGGAGCGGCGGCTCCGCGTGCCGTGCTCCAGCCGCGCTGGCTCGCGGTGCCTCGCAGCAGGACCCACGCGGCGCCGCACCGGGCACCGCTCCGCGCGGCAGAGGGCAGGTCTCTCCCACTCCTCCACTGAGACTGTGTAGGGACGAGGTGTCACCTGGAGCCACCGCCTCTTTGGCAGGGCCCTGAATGGCCTCAGAAACCCTTGGGAATCGTTGAGCTCCTGCCTCTGCTTGCTGTGGAAGAGCTTCCGATCCCCTGGCATGCGGGCAGCAGGGGCCCAGCCGAGCTGTCCCGGCTGCTCGCAGGCCCCGGGGCTCGTGGCACCCGGGGGGCTGGCTGTGACGCGGGGGCGGCCCGGGCTGTGCCCCGCGGAGCACGAAAGGCTGCGGCCGCGCGCGGGGCAGCCCGGGAAGCGGCGCCGAGGCCCCGCCGCGCTGACGTGGTGCTCGCGCCGCAGCAGAAGTGAGAGTTGGGCTGTGGCCCCGCGCCCGAGCCGCGTTTCAGTCCCTGCCGCCTCCCCGCAGGCTTTGCCTTCGGCAGCAGCCTCCTGCCTGCCTCGGAAGGGTTAAATTTTATTCCTGATCTAGGCTAAGCTATTGCTGGAAAACACTTCCCTCCTTCCTGGGGGACCCTCGGCTGGGCTCGGAGCCGGGCTTGGAGGAGTGCCAGGCTTTTGGGGCGCGAGTGGAAGCAGAAGCGAGCGGATAACAGGCTGCAGCACCCGGAGCTCGCCGGCACGGCGCTTCTTGCAGAAGCCGCTTTCCAGCGGCGCCCCTGGAGCCTCCCGCGGAGCCGGGGCTCCCCGCGTGATGAGCAGAGCGCGGGAGCCCGAGTGCCAGTGCTCTCGAACGTGTCCCGTCCCCGCTCCGCGTGGCGCTCCCAGCCGGGCCCCTTTCCCCGGCGCGTGGCCCTGGGGCGGCCGTGGGGATGGGGCCCAGGCCGCGGCGGGCAGGTTTCCCTGGCTCTGCCCGACGGGTTTGCCGGTTCCACCTCCCCCTTGCAGCTCTGGCATCTCTTTGCTGGAGAGTGCCGTGGCTGTGCATTGCAGCGAGGGGCAGCAGCACCCCCTGCTTTCCTTGGTGCTGTGGGCAGCACCCTGGGGTGCTGCTGGGAGCAGCAGGGTCCCTGTGATGTAGAGAGGGAAGCAAGGGCAGCGTTTGCTCCTTTACTGATGGGCATCTCTTCCTCTCCCCCCGCAGGCTGGAGGAGGTGCCCCTGGAGGTGCTCAGGCAGCGTGAGTCCAAATGGCTGGATATGCTCAACAACTGGGACAAGTGGATGGCCAAAAAGCACAAGAAGGTGGGTGCCTGTGGCCACGCTGTCCTCTGGGACAGGGCTGCGGCTGTCTCCTGGGTCACTGGTGTGTGTGAACAGGAGGCAGAGGCAGATTTGGGGGTACAACAATGTTCCCTTGAAGCTTTGGGGCACTTACATCGGCTAGTGTATGTGCCACCAAGTCCCCAAGGCAAACTTATTCCCCTCAGATGATAGAGGCTCAGAGAGGCCAGTCCTCCCAGTGACGCTCCTTTCTGTGGGAGGTTGAGATGAAGTTTGCATGTCCTCAGCCAGACTGCTCCTGCCCGCATCCGCCCAAAGGAATCATCCCACGGCCAGCGTCTGCTCCCTGCCGGCCTGGAGACTTCCTAGGGCTCCTTTGGCTGCCGCTCTGGCTTGCAGGCAGCCATGGGATTCATTAGGTCATGGAAACATCTTGTAGACAAAAAAAAATCCCAGACTAGGAAATATTCGAGCCTGGTGTGTGCGCGGCTGGTCTGCAAGGCAGGTCCCGTGGGAGACGGGTCATCAGCCAGCTGGGTTTCCCCACCTCTTGGGTGGCGCTCGGTCCACGCAGGACAGCGCTGGTGTGTTGGGTGCTCCCTGACCCTCCTGAGCACGTGAAGCGGGCGGACAGGGTGCAGCAGCTCCTGGGCTGTTGAGGCCGCAGGCTCGTGGCGGCGGCGCTGCCTCTCCCCTGGGCGCTGTGCGCGCCGCGCTCCCCGCCGGAGCCGCCCGCCATGCGGTGTCCCTCCTGGAGCGCCTGGCGCTTCCCAGAAATCCCTGTTTCTTAGTGTTCGTGCTGCATTTCAGGGAGCTTTTCAGAACGTGGCAGGTGGGTGCTTTGTTCTGCACGCAGCTTCCTCTGCTCTCCATGTGGTCTCCTGCAAGGAAGGAGTTTCTCCCGAGGGAGGTCTCCAGGTTGTGATGAGTTACTCCAGCCACCCTCCTCCTGGCAGAGGAGCTTCCCTGTTTTTGTGCTGACATCGTGGCTGTCCCTGTGGTGGTGCTGGGATGTGTGGTCTGTTTTGTGGTGCAGTTGGTGCTTGGAATCCACCGCGGCTGAGCTGGAGCCTCAGGTTTCTCTCCAGAGAGCTCCTTGACCACTATGGCCCCCTGGATGCTTTTCCATCTCCACCCTTGGTGTTGGCTCATAGCCCGGCGGGTTGGGGCTGAACTTTGGGCCAGCTCCTTTGAGGCCTGGGCATGCACAGCTCACACCTGTGTAGCTCTAGGCTCCTGAAATGCTCCATCCCAGATCAGGATCCCACCAGAGCAACGGCCTTGTGTTCCTCATGGAGCTGAGAGCCGCCAGCGCTGCAGGACAGCCCTTGGCCTTTCCAGCCAGGCTCAGGAGGACAGATGTGAGCAGGAGGGTCCTTCCTCTCCCAGCACTCCCACGGGGCTGGCACTGTGCCAGGGCTCTTCACCTTAGGCATCTGTGTGCCCCTAGAAGGGCACAGGGATGATCCTGAGGACCAACTACTCTGGGGATACACTGGGGCAAGGGCAGGACCCTGTGCGACGTCCGTGTGGCCAAGGGCCTCACACGGGCCGGGGGGCAGCGCCCTGTGCGTGGCCTGGCCGCCCCCAGCGCCGCCTTGGCAGCCTGGCTCGTCCTCCCGCGTGGCCCCGGCCGAGCGGAGCCCGGCCAGCCCCGGGGCCGCCGAGCGGAGCCGCTCTGCTCCGCTCCGGCAGCGGCGTTTCCTTCCTGCCCGCCCGGCTCCCGGAGGAGGAGCTGCCTGCAGCCGCCCGGGCACTGCGCTTCCTGTTGGCACGGAGGCCTCGCGGTGCCGGGCCCGACCCTGGCGAGCAGGCGGGTGGGCTGGCGCGTGGCGGTGCTGCCGCGCTGCTGGGAGCACGAGTGCTACCAGGTTGCACTGGCACACGGGGGAAATGGGCTCGGGCAAGGCGGGAGAGGCCCGCGGCCATGAGTGCCAAGCAGAGCTGAGGCTCTGGCTCCCTGCCGAGCTGTCGTCAAGGCTCTGCGGGGCTTCCCGCTGCTCTCCGGGAAGGTGGCCGTGTCCTGGAGCAAGCCTGGCTCCTGGAGCAAGCCGGGGCAGCAGCTCGGGAGCAGTCAGCGGTGGCTCTCGAAGCACTGGTACATCTTGGGTGCTTGGTGCCTGCCCCGAGCAGGGCCACGAGGCATGGAGGCTGGGACACGAGCCGGGCTTCTGCAGAGCTTCGTGCCGAGCGGCTGTGCTGCAAGCCCGGGTCTCCTTGGTGCCCGCCTTGCTGCGAGCCCTGCCTGAGCACCTGGGAACTGGCACTGCCGCCTCCACAGGAGCAGCGGGGCCGAAAGGGGCTGTCCTGGGGCCTCCGGGCTCCGACCCTGCGCTCCCAGCTCTCCAGGGCCACCTTGACCGGCTGCAGCGTGCGGCTGTGTCCCAGCTGCAGCCTGGCAGTGCTTTCAATGTCCTGCTCATCCACTTGGTCTCCTTGAGTCCCCATTGTCCTGTGTGGAGGACCCAGCGTGGGGCGTCCCTGCCCCATGCTGCGGTCACGGGGAGGGACATGGTGGCTCTGACGTGCTGGGGCAGTGGCATGGTTAAGCGAGCCGCGTGCCCTGCCTGGTGCTGGTGTGCGCTGCCCGCGCTGGACTTTGGTCCTGGCCCGTGCCCTGTGCCAAGGGAACCCGGAGCTGAAGGGAACCCAGTGCCAAGGGAACCCAGGCGTGGAGCCGGCCCAAGGGGCCTCGTGAGCCAGCGCCGCTTGGAGCTGGGGCCGCGGGGCCAGGCCTGCTCCCTCGTGCAGGGCACACGTGGCAGCCGTGGTGCTGAGGAGCTCAGCAGGACAGGTCTGCCCGGGCTGTGCAGCCCCCAACGTCTGTGCCTGGCAGGGGATGCCGGAGGGCTGAGCAGAGCTCTCCTGTGAGCAGCGCCGGGGCAGGGCACCGGGGAGCTCGCCCTGCAACCCTGGTGCTTCCCATGGGCTGTGGAAGCCACGCGCTCCCCACCTTGGCTATGGATTTGTGTTCAGGCTCTGCGTGGCATCGCGTACTCGGGCAAGGTTGGGCTGTCCTGAAGCCGTTTGCAGGGTGCCAGCCCTTGGCTTGGCTCCTAGCTCGGCATCCCCAGCTCCTTGTTGCTGCTCCAGCTGGTGTCCAGGCTTGTGTGCTGGGGAGGAGGACGGGAGCAGATCCCGGCCTGCCTGGCCACACGTGTTTACCTGAGAGCCCTAAGGCCTCAAAGCGCTGGACCACCTGCCATCAGCATAGGTTTGTGGGACCTGCAGCCGGGCGTCCGTCCTGCTGCCATGTGAGGACACGGCCCCGTGTGGGATGTGGGGAGGCTGCAGCTGGCCAGCCTGTCCCTGTGGTGCGATCCGGGCCTGGCTCCCCTCTTGCTCTGGGAACCTCTGTGCCCTGCGGTGCTCCCGTGCTGACGGCTGCGTCGTGCTCTCCCACAGATCCGCCTGCGGTGCCAGAAGGGGATCCCGCCCTCGCTGAGGGGCCGAGCCTGGCAGTACCTCTCCGGGAGCAAGGTCAAACTGGAGCAGAATGTCGGCAAATTTGATGTAAGCCCGGGCAAGGTCCTTTCCACCCCTGAACCTCCTCGGAGCAGATGCTGCGTGTGCTGTGGCGCTTGGCTCCCGCTCCTTCCGGGCCTGGGCTGTCGCTGGGGTCCTGGATGCTGCTGTGTCCTTCTGTGTGGATGCGAGGGATCCTGCTTGCCCCAGTGAGACCCTCAAACGCACCTTGCGCCCAAGCAGGGGGCAGTGGTACATTCATGTCTGTGCTGCCTCCTCTCCCTGGTTTTGGGGCTCCCCCTCATGGCCACTGTCCTGGTTGCCTTCTCACTGTGGGCCCCGCATCCTGGCGGTGTCGCCTTGCACAGCTCACCTGAGCCCTCTGTCCCGCAGGAGCTGGATCTCCTCCCAGGAGACCCCAAGTGGTTGGATGTGATTGAGCGGGATCTCCATCGGCAGTTCCCGTTTCACGAGATGTTTGTGTCGCGTGGAGGCCATGGGTAAGTGGAGCTACTTCACGTCCGGTTCTTGGCAGCTGATGCACCGACCCCTTGTGACATGTGGTGTCTCTCCCAGCTAGCAGAGCTCAGTCCCTTGAGTGGTGTCACCCTATCTCGCATCCCTAGTGTCCTCGGAGGCTCCAGGTGAGGGCTTAGCCCAAGCTGGCTCTCCAGGGGTTTGTCCCTGGGTCACGGCCATCGGCACCAGCTCCAACCCCAGCAGGGTGGGCATTGCTGCAGCAGGAAGTCAGAAAGTGGAGAATGGAGGTAGCTGATGGTGATTTCTGCATCACTCGAGTAACGCCGAGCACAGCAGGTCCCTGCGTGTCTGCACGCCTGTGCTCGCAGCCAGGGCTGCTCGGGAGCTGCTCACCCTGTGCTGCTGTCCCTGGTGGGAGCAGTGGTGCAGGGAGACGACTGTCTCCCTGCCTCATCTGCACTGACTCTGCTAGGTTGTTTCTGCAGCGCCTGGGACCTTGGCTGAGAACAAAGCAAGGCTTTCCATCTTTGGACTCTTGCCAGAGACCCACCAAGGCCGCCTGTCCCCAGGCTCTGTGGGGGGAGGCTGTTGGACTCTGTCCCTGCTGGCTCTGCACCTCTCCTAGCCCCTGTGTCTCCGCAGGCAGCAGGACCTGTTCCGGGTGCTGAAGGCCTACACGCTGTACCGCCCCGAGGAAGGCTACTGCCAGGCCCAGGCCCCCATCGCTGCCGTGCTGCTCATGCACATGCCAGCCGAGGTACGAGGCCGCTCAGGAGGACGGGCAGCCCTGGGGAAACGCTCTGCCTGGAGACCTGGGCATGGGAGGATGCAGGGTGCTCGGGGGGAAGCAGAGGCACCTGCTGCTGGGCAGGTGCTCACAGCACTGCCTGAGCTGACCGCCAGGCTCCAACTCCCCAGCTCTCTCTGTGTGTGATTGGAGGCTGCCCGAGCATCTCGCTCAGGGAAACTCAGCCCCTCTGCTGCCAAGGCCAGGGCAGAGGTGGGAACCCTGCCCTGCACTGTCCGCTCCTAGGATGCGATGCCCAGCCTTGCTCTTGAGACCCGATTGCCCCGAAGCTTGGCCAGTGTGGGGCTCTGCCCTTCGGCCCAGGTGGCTCTGCCACCTCCTGCCCCAACCGAGCCTCCTTCCCCTCCCCTGTCCCTTGGAGCTGTGGGGGCGTTGGGCACTCACGCGCTGTGTCTCGCCTTGCAGCAAGCGTTCTGGTGCCTGGTGCAGATCTGTGAGAAGTACCTCCCTGGCTACTACAGTGAGAAGCTGGTGAGTGAAGGGCTGGCACCGCCTCTGGGGATGGCAGGGGTTTGGCCCATCTGCGAGCCGTGAGCTGCCCTGGGTCCTTATGCCCGTGGGAAAAAAGGGGCAGAGGGGAGTGATCCCAGGGCTCCCCTTGGCACCCGGCCGGGAGGGATTTGGGGCTCAGCTTCTGGCATTTGTGGGGCACAGCTCCAGTCCCTTAACCTGACCTGGGGATTATTCTGTTCTTCTTGCTCTGGGGTGTTGGGGCCAGGGTTGAGCGCTGTGGAGCTGAACCCCAGCTCTCAGCTCAGCCCTTTACCCCACGTATAACCACTCACTGTAGAGCTCAATCGCCACAGAGCTCAGTGCTGATGTTCTCTCTGTAGGAGGCCATCCAGCTGGATGGGCAGATCCTCTTCTCGCTGCTGCACAAGGTCTCGCCCGTGGCCTACAAACACCTGAGCAAGCAGAAGATCGACCCCATCCTGTACATGACGGAGTGGTTCATGTGCGCCTTCTCCCGCACACTGCCCTGGAGCTCTGTGCTGCGCGTCTGGGACATGTTCTTCTGCGAAGGTAGGAGCTCCTCCTTGTCACGCGCCTCTTCCTGATGGGGTTTTGCCTACAGCGAGGCAGGGGGCAGAGAGGCCTTCTCCCTTTGGGGTCCCTGTGGCAGTTGACAAGCCCCCACTTGTGCTTGCAGCAGATGCACTGCAATGGGCTGCCCAGCTGCTTGCTTGCGTCTGGCAAGTGGGAGCAGGTGAAGAGCAGGTTTGAGGAAACTGGGCTGCTGGCAGAGAGACCGGACTGTTCGTGTGGGGTCTGGTTGGGGAGCTGAGGGCACATTCGTGGCTGCGTTAATACACGCAGGGGTTGTAATCTGCTCTGGACCCCTCGTGCCATCGTCTGTCCTGGCTGCGCTCAGAACAAGGACTGTGCCTCCCCTTTGCTGGTGCTGGCAGCGCCGTTCAGCTCTGCTTCCCCTTGCAGTGCTCCCTCCCAGGCTGGGTCTGCAGCAGATGTAATGCAGGGCTCTCCTGTGCCCAGTGTGTTCAGCAGGTCACTGCGGTGCTGGGGCTCTGGCCCCCCAGCCTAGGCTTGGGGAGCAGCTCGCACAGGCCACAGGTATGTGCCCTTGTCTGCAGCCAGGCATCCCCAAGCGAGCCTGAGCTCACAGCTGCTCTTGGATGCTTCCTGGTGCCCAGCGAGAGCAGCCGCTTCTCCAGGCACCGTGTTGCAGGCAGAGCCACTGGGGTGCAGACAGACAGCGGGATCTCAGCCAAATATTTGATGGGATTGAAGGGAGCTTGGGGCACGCAGGACTGGGGTGGTAGAGCAGGCCCACCCTGGAGCATCGCTGTGCCTCAGTAGCTGCCCCAGCACAAGGCAGAGCAGACTGCCTTGTGCCGTGCTCGGTACATGGTTGGCATCTGGTCTGTTAGGATGTCCTTGGGAAAGAAAAGGGCACAGGAGCATCGCGTGGGATGTAGTGACAGTGCCACTCTCTACCTGCTAGCACTCACTGCATCATCTCCTCCCTCACAGGGGTGAAGATCATCTTCCGGGTTGGCCTTGTGCTGCTCAAACACACGCTGGGCTCCTCGGACAAGCTCAAGTCCTGCCAGGGCCAGTACGAGACCATGGAGAGACTGCGAGCCCTCAGCCCCAAGATCATGCAGGAGACATTCCTGGTGCAAGAGGTGAGGCGATGGTGAGGGCGGGGGCCCCGGCTTTGGGGTCTGTCCTGGGATGAGGTCCTGCGCGCTGCCGGAACGGCTGCCCGGCAGAGCCACTCCTGCCATTGCTGCTCGTGGGTCCCTGTCAGGCGGGGGTGGCCTTTGGGTGCCCCGTATCACAGGGGGACCGCGATGGCATGCGTCTCTGTCCCTGCCAGGTCATTGAGCTGCCCGTGACGGAGCGGCAGATCGAGCGGGAGCACCTCATCCAGCTGAAGAAGTGGCGGGAGCTGCACGGGGAGCTGCAGTGCAAGTCCCCCCCGCGCCTCCATGGCGCCAAGGCCATCAGCGACGCGGAGCCCCCCACCCGCAAGGCCCTGGAGCCCGTGCCCTCCATCATCGTTCCCCCCGGGCCAGCCCCCGTGCCCAAAGCCCGCAAGAGCAAGGAGAAGAAGCGAGACAAGGGCCTGGCCGGCCCCCCCAACGGCCCCGAGGCTGAGGGCAATGGGGCAGCCATCTCTTCCCGGGAGCTGCTGCACCCGCCGGTCTCTCCCCACCACCAGTCCAAGGAGAGCCTGAGCTCCCGGGAGAGCGAGGACACGTACTTGTAGGGCCGGCGCGGGGCCGGGCCCCCACCCCGGGCAGCCTGGGCTCAGCTGGGCTGTGCAGGTGCCCGGGCACAAGGACACTGCTCCCTTCCCGAGGAGTCAGAAGGGGCCTGATGGGGGGGGGGCGGAATTCTGGGCTGCAGGGATAGGGATGGGCTCATGTCCTGTGGGGCTTGGCTGCCCCTCTTGGGGACACTGTGGTGTGCAGGGACCACAGGGGCACTTGCGCATGGCACAGGAGCTGTGGGGACCCAGGGACACCTGTGGGAGCTCAGCTCAGGTGCCAGGGGCGCCCCTGGGTCCTGCCTGCCCCCAGTTCTGCGCTGGCTCTGTCCCCCTGCCTGCGCCCCCAGCACTGGTGCCAGGCAGGGGAAGAGCCCCTGATGAGCTGCCTCCCGAGGGGCACCCTCGGCATCTTCTCCCCTCCGCCAGCTGCCCCCTCACCCCCTGTCCCCCCTGTCTCTCCTGCGAGAGAGCCCGACCCAGTTCCCCAGCACTTGTGCCTCGTACAGCGGGACTGGGGGGCCGCGAGGAGCCGGGCCGGGGGGTCGGGGCCAGGCCTGGCCGCCCTGCTCCTCTTTATCTAGCAAGGATGTATTAAGCTGTAGCCCAATGTGTAGTACCCAGTTTACCTACTCCCTGAGCCTATTTATTGTCCCTCGGGGGTGGCAGCGGTGGCAGGACAGAGGCCGAGGTGGCCTGGGCGGGACGAGAGGTGGCGAGTCGAGAGGTGGCGAGTCGGCCGGGGCGCGGGGTGGCCCCGGGGTGCCCTTGGCCGGGTGCCCCCGGCGGGAGGCCCGCACGGCTCCCCCTTCCTTCTCTCTGCGAGGGCTGGGGGCCACTTTGTAAAATAAAAGCGGCGAACACGGTTTTGTACAAAGGGTAAATAAAGCAGCGTTGTGTAGAGGCGCCGCGCGTGCGGCTCCG
>VZSG01001467.1:2895-19615 GCA_013398315.1 Nothoprocta pentlandii | reverse complement strand
GCGGCGCGGGCGGCGGGCGGCGGGGCCGCCATGGACCTGCACATCCTGGAGCACCGGGTGCGGGTGCTGAGCGTGGCGCGCCGCGGCCTCTGGCTCTACACGCACCCGCTCGTCAAGCTGCTCTTCCTGCCCCAGCGCTGCAGGTACCTGCGGCGCCTTCCTCCCCGCCCGTGCTCATCCTCGCGGGGCTGCGGCCTCTCCCGGGGCCGCCGCTCCCTCCCCGGCGCCTTCCGCAGCCCCCCCGTGTCTCCCGGCAGGTGCAAGTTCTTCAGCCTCACGGAGACCCCCGAGGATTACACCATCATGCTGGACGAGGAAGGCTTCAAAGGTACCATGCGGCGCCTTGTTCCCCTCTAACAGAGTCCCTGGGGCCTTGCTTTGAGCTCCTGAAGCGAGTTGTGCAAGTTCTCAGCGCCCCGCCAGGAGGGTGATGCGCTGCGCGTCAAGCTCCACAAGTTGCAGCTTGCATCGTGCCTGGCCCGAGCCCCGCGCCGGTGCCAAACCCTGCCGGGGAGCCGGGCGGTGCCCGGCGAGCTCCTCTCACCGCTTCCCGGGGCAGCGGCAGCTCCTGCCGGGAGGCGCGTGGGGCACCGCCATGCCCCACAGCCCCCCGGTGCCCCGCAGCCCTACGGGGCGCGCTGGCTTCCCGGCTGCGCTGCCGGCCGCTCGGATCCTTTTCCCAGCCGCCTGTTCCCGGCTGCCCCCACCCAAACCTTCCTGTCGCAGGCCAGCGGGGAGCCGACCGGATCTGAGCATCTTGGCCGGGCCCCAAGGAGCCAGGGCTGCCGGCCCGGCCGCTCGCCGGCAGCGGCACCGAGGGCTCCCGGCCCGTGGCCGCGCCGGCGTCCTCCTGCTGCAGGCGGGTTGGAGGTGCGGGACCCCCCTGGCGAGCCGCTGGCTGGCGGCGCCCCGCGGCAGCCCCTCGGGGACCCCGGCCGCTCCGCAGCCCTCGCGGCCGCATTGTCCTCGCCTGCATCGCTGTCCCCAGGGGCGCCTGGGAACAATGGGGCCTGGCCGGGCTGCGGGGCTGGGGGCCACCAGCGTCACACGCAGCCGCTTCCCTCGCCTGGGGGGTTGCCCTCTTCCCAGCACCGTGGCGCCAGTGTCGCCTGTGGACCTCCCGCTCTGTGTGTTAATTTTGAGGGGTTTTGTTGCTGACTCTTCTCTGCACGTGGCTGAGCCGGCAGCCAGGGGACACAGTGACATGGGCCACGAGTCTGTCCCCGTGCTGCTCCTTTACAGGCACTGGCCGGGCTGTGCTGCCCTTGGGGCAGCTGCGGTTCTGGCGCTGCTGCGTTTGTGGGGTTGCTGGGGGGTGCTTGGACCTGACCTGGTGCAGCAGGGAAGTTCCTGAGCTTCCCGAGGCCAAATTAACCCTGGAGCTGCACCTGCCATGCCTCAGGGTCCTGGAGCTGCTGGTGACCATTGGTGATGCCACCGCGGCAGCCTTGCCGCCCTTGTTGCCCGGCAGGCTCCGCCGGGGCTGCAGTGCCTCGCAGCTCCCGGGGGTCTTGAAAAGCCATTAGCAGCGAGCGGGAAGCGCTGGGATGGGGCAGGCGGCCCCGGCGGCCGCCTCCTGACCTGCCCGCCCTGGGAAAGCGCCGCGGCTCCTCCGGCGCTTCCTGTGCGGGAGGCAGCCGAGGGAAACGCCTGAGCAGGGAGGGCTCTGGAAGCCGAGCGCGTCCCTTCCTCCGGCTGCCGGAGCTTCGCCGTCCCCACGGCTGCCTGGTGCGCAGGAGCCAAACGGCCTGTGGCCACTTGCAATACACGTGGGGGGCTCTCATGAGCTGGGAGATGGCTCTTGCAGTGACAGCCACCCAGCAGACCTTGAGATTCTCCTTTGGGCTGGCCCAAAGCTTTGACACCTCCGGTCTGGATGGATGGCAGCACCGTTCCTGTAGCCGGCGCGTGGCTGGGGCAATGGAGGTCCAGCACATCAGCCTGCAACTCTCTGTCTGCCTGTAGTCTCCTCGCTGATGCTGTGATCCTGCTGAGGCCCTTTTCTGCCGTGGTGCATCTGCAGCACTGATGATGTGGGTTGTAGATACTTTGGTTGAACACTTGGATGAGCTGTGGTTGCCTGTGGGCTGCAGGACGCCAGGCCTTTGGGATGGAGAAACCTGGATGGAGAAACCTCCCCCAGCTCCACTGCACCTCTGGTGTGAAGAGTTTGCCTTCTCGGCTCAGCTACTCCTCTGCAGACCCCAGCTGAAACACCAAGTTACTGACTTGGTTCCCACCAGAGTCTCTGCTGGTGGCCTGCTCAGACAGGAGGATAAGGAGGATTGGAGAGACCTGTTTTATCCAGACTCTCACCTGTGAGTACCATAGGGTGGAGAAGTGGGACAGAGGAAGTCCGGGCCATGGAAGCTGCTCTGGATGGTGAGTGGATGGGTCCCCTTGCCCTGGTCACTACAGCTTCGCTGGAAGATAACACCAGCCCCTTTGTGCAGCACCCAGTGGGGGCTCGTGGCCGGTGAGCGGGCGTCAGGATGCAACGTGGGAGGAAGAGCGGAGCCCAGATCTGTCCCTTCCTGGGGAGAGGGGCAGGAAGGAACCGTCGAGCGGGCCTGGGCCGTGCCAACAAAAGCAGCTCCCGTGGAGCCGGCCCTGGCGCCTGGCCAGCACAGGCTCAGCCCTGGGCTTGGCGCGCAGTGGAGCTGACCTGCACCTCTGCTCACCTGCTGACTCGGTGACCCACAGTGCTGGCAGCTGTTGGGACAGCACTGCTGTCCCCAAGCATCCCCAGCACAGTTTGGCTTCATGACACCTCTCTACCTGGCCAGAGGTGGGTGGCCTGGCAGCCCCAGCGCTACCAGGCAAGGCTATGGGGTCGTGTGCATGGAAGGTCAACATTGTCAGGTCAACCACCATCCCTGTTTTTGGAGTAGCTGTCAACCCTGGTGCCCATCTCTGCCTCACAACCTGCTCAGGCAGCTGATGCCAGGAGGAGAAAAGTTCTGGCCTTGGAGGCCTCATGGCCTTGGAGGCCTCACGGTCTTGACCCTGTCATCTTTTGGGGTTGAACTTGGTCTCTCTTCACAGCTGGATGTGGGCTGCTGAGCCCCTTGCAGCTCATCTTACTTGTGACTATAGGCTGGCAGCTCAGGCGGGCAGGCCTAGGGCAGCCAATTCACCAGGTTTGCTTTCAGCCAGGTTTGCTTGAAGGCAACTTCTTCGCTGAGTAGGTTCAATTGTCCCCAGCACCGCTACTGCTAGCGGGGTCTGGGAGAGCTGCTATGCTCACACCAGGAGAAGGGCCAGTTTGAAGGTCTGTGCTTCTTCCTAGGTCAGTCTGAAGCTTCTCTGTGTGGGTTATGGCCATGCCAGCAGGTGGGTATCCAGCTCCAACAGGAGTCTGGGCCCTACAAAACAGTGTTTCCAGCCTGGCTCTACAACATGGTAGCGCCTCGACATTGTTCTTGTGTTGGAGATGGAGAGAGCTGAAGCCTCGGTCCAGTGTCTCTTAAACCTAACGGGAATGGAAAGAGAGCCTGGAAAGCTGCTGGAACTGTTGCCAAGTGTCCAGGATCTCCTGGAACCACCTAACCAGGGCTGCTCGCAGGGGTCTGTGTCCTGCTTGCTGGGGCTTTGTGCCAGCTTGGATGCTGAGCACTCGTGGCAATAAACCTGTGCACACTGGGCTTTGCTGGGCACTGGAAGGGCGCTGAGGGTGCCTGGGTGGCACCTGATGTCCAGCTGGAGACAGCAGGGCTGTGCCTGCCGTGGCTGCCTTGCAGCTTTGCCATGGATGTTGGTGGCCCCATCCCCTTTGCTGGAGCCATAGGGCCAGTGCCTGGGGCTGTTGCTGCTCCCCAGGCTGTGACCGTGCTGGCAATTGCCATGGCCCAGGTGTTCCTGGCACCGTGGCCGGGCACGTGGCCGCGTTTGACCGAGGCACGAGCTGAGCCCTGCCAGCCCCTGGGTTTCTTCTGCCTGGGCTGCCTTAGCTCACAGCCCTGCTGCCTGCTGCTCCCTCCTGTACCAGCTTGGTGCCCAGAGCTGCTCCAGTTCCCATGCCCAGCAGCACCGTGGGCACCTTGGCAGCACTGGGATGCCAGAGGGCAGTGGGGAGAGGGATGCCTGGGCCCACTCAGGAGCTGAGCAGGGTCAGGGCTGCAGTGGGTGCATCCTGCTGGCATTCCTGGTCTCTTCCTGTTCTTGGGAAGCACCTGGCCGCCTCCACAATTGCAGCAGAGAACATGGCCAGCTCCTTGCCCGGGGGTCTCATGCAACGAAAGCTGGAGTCTGACGGCTGTGCCACCTCCTCCCAGTTGCCCAATGGCCTCTCCAGCAGGTGCAGCCCTGTCCCTGTGAAAGTGGTGTCCCCGAGGGCTGGAGGAGCAGCTCACGTGGCTCCTGGTGGGGCCGCGGCTCTGTCCTGCACAGGGCTGGCTGCACGCCTCCCCGGTGGGCTCTGCACTGGTGACTCAGGTCCTGGCTCTTCCCGTTTCCTGGGCCTCAGGTTTCCTCTGCCGTTCTCCTGTTGCAGAGCTGCCGCCCTCGGAGTTCATGCAGGTGGCGGACTCGACGTGGCTGGTCCTCAGCGTTGTGTCCAGTGGCAGGGCCTCCTCCGGCTGCCAGGCCACCGGCGTCACCAAGATCGCCAAGTCAGTGATTGCTCCGCTGGCCGAGCACCACGTCTCGGTGCTGATGCTCTCCACCTACCAGACCGACTTCGTCCTGGTGAGTCGTGCGTGGGCAGGACAGCGGCTGTCTGCATCCCCAGTGGGGACAGGGAGCAGTCCTGCAGCACCTGTGCTCCCAGTTCGGGGATGGAGACTGAGGGGAGTGCTTGGAGGCCTCCTTCTCCCCATGCTCTTGCCAGGTCCGGGAGAAGGACCTGCCGGTGGTGATCAACACACTGGCGGGCGAATTTGACATCTACAAGGAGGAGAATGGCGAGTCTGTCCCCGTCAGTCACGATGACGTGAGCAATGGCTTCCTCAAACCGAAGGCAGGTGAGCGGCTGGGCTTGCCCGCATCCCCATGCCTGGCTGGCTCTGGTGCCAGGGGCTGGATCCACGTCCTCAGGGCCTCCCCGCTGCGCCCTGAGGGATGCCAGGCTCTCGCTGCTGTGGCCACGGGGTGGCACTGCTGTCCTGTCCCCGAGCAGCTGGGTGCCCTGCCTGGGGTGACGTCTGGCTGTCCCCCGCTAGCCGCCAGCCCCACAGTGCACCCCGTGCAGAGCCCCCAGAACCGCTTCTGCATCGTGACCGTGGCGCCCGACACGCTGCCCGCCATCGCCACCGTGCTCATCGACGTCCTCTTCTACTCCCACAGGTGGGACCCTGCTGGGTGCTGGCACCTCGCTTGGGTGCCGGCAGCTCGCGTGGGTAGTGCTGGTGGGCAGGAGGCTGTGGGGAGAGCTGGCGAGTGAACCTGCTGCTGGTGGCTGCATGCACATCAGGTCCTGCCCAGCCTGGCACGCCACACTGAACGTGGTCTTGGGAGGGCTGGTGTGTGGCGGGCACGGTTGCCTCAACCCACCGCTGCTAGAGGCATTTGCACTGGCAGCATAAGGGGGTGCTGTGGCTGTTTGGGATGGGCTGGGGTGTCTCCAGCCTTCCCTATTGCCCTGGCTCTGACCTAGCTGGACCACAGGCCCCCTGGCCCTTCCACAAGCACTGAAGGAACTGGTGCGTCTCATCTTGCTCTCTGCTCCTGCAGCAAAGCCGGTGCAAGACAGGAAGCATTTCTTTTATTTGCAAAAAGACTGCTTGAAACCCTGCCCAGGCAGGACTTCCCAGTGGTTGGAGCTCTGTCGTGTCTCCCCCTGGGGACATGAAGCCTTGGGGTTATTCCTGAGAATCCACTTTCCCTTTGGATGAGACCTTGCATTTCACTGGATTTGGGCACCTGGGAGCACCCAAGTGCAGCCCCGCCTGGGCTTGTCAGGCAGCGGATCCCTTTCGATGTGTAAAGAGCAGCTCCGTGTTGGCTCTCCCGCTCCAGAGGCACTACGGCTCCAGCCGCGTGTGGAAACGTGGCTGTGGCCGGGTCCACAGGCTGCACCTCCCACCCCAGAGGCTTCTCAAGTGCAGAGTGAACCAGCTGGGGCACCAGTAGAGGGGCACTGTGAGCCCCCCGAGATGGGGGCCCTGGCCATCCTGGTGGTGAGCTCCCCCCACTCGCCCTGTCTGCAGCCCCCCGAAGGAGGCTGGCCCTGGCAGCCAGGACCTGGACACCATCACCTTCTTCGCCTTTTCCCTCATCGAGGGCTACATCTCCATCGTGATGGATGTGGAAACCCAGAAGAGGTGGGTGCCCGCCAAAGCTCGGTGCAGCTTCGCAGGCTGGCGCACGCCCTGGAGCCCTGTTCCTCCCCGAAGCCACGGCTCCAGCAGGCACCGAGTACCCGGGGGGACCCTGCCCTGCTCAGGGACCCTGCCTTCTTCCAGGTTCCCCAGTGACCTGCTGCTGACCAGCTCCACGGAGGAGCTCTGGCGCATGGTGCGCATCGGCGGGCAGCCCCTGGGCTTCGGTACGTGTCTTGGTGGCTCTGCCCCACCGTCACCCCACCGTCACGGGCCTCTGCTGCGCTTATCACAGCCTTGTCCTGCTGGGAGTACCCCGGGGAGCTCGTGTGGAAAGGGAAGCAGCGGCACGGGCAGGGTTGGGTTCCCCCATTGAGCTTGGCACTCGGTTGCTCCCGTGGCGCAACGTCACCCCCCTCTTCCTGGGATTGCTCTGGAGCAGAGCTGGGAGCTTCCTGCAGCTTGAGGCTTTGCCTCCGATGCCGCTGCCTGGGGGCTTCTCCCTGGCTGTGTCCCTCATGGTCACCAGCGGCGCCCTTTGCCTTCCAGATGAGTGCGGCATCGTGGCGCAGATCGCTGAGCCACTGGCCACCGTGGACATCTCGGCCTACTACATCAGCACCTTCAACTTCGATCACGCCTTGGTGAGGGCACCGCGCCGGCCGTGGCTGCGGCTGGCGCGGGGCGGCGTGGCCGGCGGCGTGACCGGGGTGCCCCACGTGCTGCCCGTGCTGACACAGGGTCCTGCTCCCAGGTCCCCGAGGAGGGCATCTCCGAGGTCATCGGGCTGCTCCGGCGGCGCCAGGAGAGCAGCAGTTAGCAGGCACCGGCCCTCGAGGCCAGGGTGATGGTGACGGGAGCGCCCCGGCCCTCGGCGAGCACCGCGACACGTGTCACAGCAGGACCCCGCGTCCGACTGCGGGCATCGTTCCCTGCGGCAGCCGTGCCCCGTTGCCGAGGGCTCCTGTTGCTCCATTTCGGCTTGTGGCCACCTCTGGCACACTGCTGGGCTCAGGGTTGGCCCTTTGGCCGCTCTCCCCTGGCCCAGGGTGGCCAGCACGGGGCTGACCCCAGACGACCAAGATGTGGCTCCTGCCGTGTGGCTGCCAATGCCCAGCTGGCACCACAATGTTTAATGGCAAGAAGAGGGAGAAATCTCCTCTGTGAAACCCTGGAGAGGCCGAAACGCAGGAGTGGCCGTGCTCTGCCTCGAGAACTCCCTGGCCTGTCGCCACTTGCAGCTATTAATGCCTTTTTTTTCCCCTCTCAGGGCAGAGGGGAGCAGAACAGCCCCAGCCTGGGCTCAGGGTTGGGCCCGGCCTGAAGCCAGGGTGGTGGCAGAGCGCTCGGGTGCCGAGGCTGGAGGCTGCTCTCCATGGCCGAGGGCTTGGTGCTGCTCCAGCCCTCCTCGGCTGGGATCTGCTGCTGCGCCTGGACCCCCCCAAAGCCCTGCCTTGGGGATGCTGCTCCAGCGGCGGAGCCACGGCCGGGATGTCAGCCCTGTCTCTTCTCTGGTGTCAGGCTCTGCGTCCCACCGTGTGGCCATGGAGCGGGGAGGGGAGCAGGACAGCCCCATCTTCTGAGCTATATTTTTTTTCATGATTTTTATCGAGTCAATAAAAGTGCAGTTTTTCACATGCCGCCTGGCTGCAGGTCAGTGGTGGAGGGAGACTTTGATCTCCCCTGTGGGAGTTGGACCCTGCCTGCACTGCCCTGGGTGCCCTGTGGGTGCCCCCCTTGCACTTGCCTCATCCCTGCATGTGGCTCCCCAGGCATCGCTACGAGGAGGTGGAAACCTTGAGCAGGAGCAGCGGGGCAGAGGTGCGGTGCCCTGTGCTCCGGGTGCTGTTGGGTGCTCCAGCAGCGCCTCTGCTCGCCTCAGTGGTCCGGGAGGCCCTGGCACCGTCAAGTCAAAGAGAGGAGCAGCAGAGGAGCTCGCTGGGCTGCTCCCTGCACAGCGAGGTCCGTCCAAGGGCTGGTGCCGCAGCGGGGCCGAGACTGAGCAACGCCCCGGTGCCAGCAGTGCCCGCTGCCCAGCTGCCACGAGGGGTTTTACAAGGGCTCGGGGCCAGAGGTGGGTGCTGCCGAGGTGGACTCAGAACAGGGGAGCCTCGTGCCCTCCTTCCTGCTGAGCAAGCAGATTTTCGGCCCTCCTCAGTCAGTTCCAGAGCTGGCACATCAAACAGGGGCATGCGCCGGCAGCTCCGGCACGTGGGAACCTCCGTCTGTCCCACTGCCACCCAGAGCAGAAGCGGAATATGGGGGGCTGTGGAAGGAGATGCCCCCTAGATCCATCATGGGCAGAGGCGCCAGACAGAGCTGGAGTGCCAGCAACTCAGAAACCACCGGGGCCCGTTCCCAGCAGTGGAACAAGTGGGCAGCTTGCTCTGGAGGGCCCTTGCAAGACCTTGAGTTCCTACAAAGTCCCCAGCCTCTTTCCTTCCTGTCTCACTCTCTTTTCCAGAGTCATGAGACCGTGGTGACGTGCGCCACGGAGATTAAGAAACTACAGTCAGCCAATGCGGTCACCAGGCCTATTTTTAACCGCCATGGGTATTGCACATTCTTCCACGACATGCTCCTCTTTCATCTCTGAGCGGAGCGCAGCAGAAGCCTCTCCCTCCATGCGGGTGGCTGCTGCTCCTTTGTAGGCTGGCGGAGCCCTGCGGCAGCAAGGGGCAGGGGCGTCCTGCTGCCACCCGTCCCGCAGCACTGGTGTGCTTCCCAGCTGCTGGCTCGGAAGGATGAGCTGCACCTGCCTTGACACCCTTGGGCTAGCAGCTCGGCTCTGGGTCTTCCCCATGGCTTTTGGAGTCATTCCATGAGCCCGTTGGATTTCCACGTTTCCTGCTTCACGTAGTGCACGCCCTGCGTAAACCCTTTGGCTCTTCACTGGACAAGGCCTGGGGCAGTACCAAGACTGGCACCCTGTCCTGCAGCTCCAGGGTCTCCTCTGGTGGGGTTCCTTAGCAGTGGTCAGGAACCACTGGGTGGACCAAAACCAGCCCAACTCCCTCTGCCACTCCTGCCCATGTGTCACACACATATTGTGGGCATGGTGTGCCTTGTGGGACAGGGATGTGAGTGGATGAGCAACCAGCTTGGTTTGGAATAGCTAGAGGGATGGAAGGATGGAAGGATGGCTGGCTGGCTGGCTGGCTGGATGGCTGGATGGATGGATGGTTGGATGGATGGATGGATGGATGGATGGATGGATGGATGGATGGTTCATTGAATGGATGGATGGATGGATGGATGGTTGGATGGATGGATGGATGGATGGTTCATTGAATGGATGGATGGATGGATGGATGGATGGATGGATGGATGGATGGATGTTCAGGTGGATGGATGGATGGGTGTTCAGGTGGATGGGTGGTTGAGTGGACTGATGCATAGGTGCATGGATGATTGGGATAGAGATGTGCATGTAGGATAAGTGGATGGGGTGGGTGGATGTATAGATAGATGGATATGTGGATGGATACATGGATGGCTAGGTGGTTGGGATGGACATATATGTGTATGGATGGATGTGGTGGATGAACGGAGTAGATGGATTGGTGAATGGATAAGCAAATTGTGTTTGTCAAGCCGGTGTATTTTCTCCTCGAGACAAGGAACTTCTGGATCCTTCTTCCCTCCCAAGTTGTCCTATTTATAACCTTTGCAGCCCCACCACGCCAGGATGAGACAACCCATGGCTTGGCCAGATGTGACTGTGGGCCTGTGCTCAATGCCTGGCGACCGTGAAGGCCTGCTGGAGCAGACTATAGCAGCCCCATGCTTTCCACGTCTTGAGTCCCATCAGTGCCCCTGGGGCCACAAAGCCCCATCAAATCTCTGAGGGCTGCAGGAAGGCCACGGTGAGTACGTGTGCTTGGTGCTGTGGGAATGTGGGTGCTAGGGCAGCTCTGATGGTCATGGCTTCACTGTGGATGGAGGCGATGCATTGGCACACATCTACCCAAGCTGCTTGCTTGATTGCACCAGACCCAGCATGGACATGGTTGGTACCAGCTCATGCTCTCCCAGATGACACCTGGAGGAGGAGGATCCAGCCACAGGGACATGACCAAACTGGGCCATTTGGCCTCAAGTCCTCGTTTCTTCTCTAGTACAGACACAGCGATGGCTGGTGGGGGGTGGACAAGACAGAAAGAAGATCCTTTAGAGGACATCCAAGGTGTCCTTGGGGGCATCTCTGTAGAGAAACCTGGGTCATGGCTGAGGGTAGAGGAACCAAACGGTGGCAGAGGAGGAACACCAGGTATTGGTGGCCCTTCTCACAGCTCATCTCCTGGGGATGCTGGGGAACGTGGTGTTGAGCAAGGCACCACTGACTTCACTGAATGCCACACATGGCCCATTTCCTGCGTCAGGGAGTTCTGCAGGTTGGCCGGGGAGGTGGCGGGGGGGAAGAAATTTTTGGAAAAGCAAGTATTTCTTCTTATGGAAATGAGTCACTGCTGCTCTCTTCCGTTCTCAAAGCGATATTATTTCTGGGTTTCCCTCTCTTTACAGAGTCCCTCCAGTGTGAAAGTGCAAATTCTGCTTTGGGCAGCTTCCTGCGCCGGCCAGAAGGGCGAAGCGGGCGCGACCGGAGGGGCTGGGCGCTCCGCTGCCTGCAGGCGCCAGCTCAGGGCAAGGTGGGCAGCGGCATTCTCAGATGGGCCGGCGACGCAAGGGGCAGTGGAGGCATCTGCCAGGGCAAGGGGCAGCCCCACACTCTCCCGTCACCCGCCTAGCACCTGGAAGCCCTGCACCTTGGCAGTGTCCCCTTTGAGCGAGCTAGATGCCGCAGGGTCCAAAATGCATCTCGCAAAGCGAACAGCCGCTCTCAGCCCTGCGCGTGCGGGGTCTGGGTGCTCAAGGGTGCTGTGTTTTGGGCTGCAAGGCTGAGCACTGCCTGAGGCCTCAGGTTTTTGCAGCCCTGAGCGAAGGTCTTTGCATCCCTCCTCCTGCCAAAGCCAGAGTACTGCTGAAAACAGCTCCAGGTTGGGAGCCCATCGTGGCTCCTTGGGTGCTGACGGTACCCTAGAGCCAGCAGATTTGCTCGGAGCTCATTCACTTTAGCAAAATCTAGCAAACTGTCTAGAAAACAAAATCAATTTTTGGGGAAATTGCTTTCACTTTCCAGGGTACCTGGTGCAGGCTCCTGTGGGAGTCCAAGCGCTCCCAGGCTGGCTCTGCGAAGCCCCCAGCAACTGGAATTCAGGCCAGGACACGAGGGCAGCTCTGGGGGCTCCCAAGCCTGGGCACCGTGTTGCACCCACCGTGGGGCTGGCGGCCAGGGATGATTTGCCCGGCGGAGTTGCATAATTCTTACGCAGCACAACGGGGAGCCAGCGGGCAGCTGCTGCGCCGCGGCCGCCCGAGCGTGTTTCTTCTGACCTCGTCGGGCTCCGGCTTTGTGCAACGCCCGCGGGCCTCTGCCAGGCTGGGCTTTTCTGCTGACCTCCCGGGCGATTGCATTTCCTTCCTCGCACGCCTGGCTCCGGGGACGCCCAGGGCCGGGTGAGGACGCACGGGGGCAGTGCCTGGCGCTGCCGGCATCCCACCACCAAGCGCTCGCACTGCCCACGGTGCCCGCGCTCCTACATCGCCCCGTCAGCTGGCGGGTGCCGCCAGCTCCAACACCCACCCCAGGAGAGGAGAACCCCCCTTAGTCAGCGTGGCCACTTCCTCCGCCGCCGCCTGCCCCGGCATCCCCGCCGCGGGCCGCTCGCCGCTCTCGGCTTTACCATATACGGCTGCAGCGCCCCGGCGCCCAGCAGCAGCTCGCAGCCCCGCCGGGCATCCCGGCACGCGGGCGGCCCGCGGTGCCGGGGGTAGGCGGGCAGCTCTATGCAGGGCTTCCAGCCACAGGGGCACGGAGCAGGGCAAGGCCTGCGCTTGCTGCCTATGGTCCATGTTGGCACCGCGGGTCCGGCGCGCGGCACGGCCTGGAGTCTTGCTGCAAAAGCCACTGCTGCCGCTGGTCGCCCCGTGGTGGTTCCTGCGCTTCGATGGCAGCGTGGGTAGCAGAGGCTGGTTTTAGGTTAATGAGCAGCTACCGTGGCCATGAGCCTCTTCCATCTAATAAAGAAATCAGTGAAACTGGGGAGCACAAGGAGGCTCGTGCCTACAGGGCTGGTATCCTTGTGTTTGGCCTCAGGTTAAGGCTGTGCTCAGGGGGTCTGCTGGCTCCCCTGGAGCTAGGGTGGACCTGCAAGGACTCCCTCGAGGAACTGAATCGAAGAACAAAACCAGGGGCTGGTTGGCATCATTTCCGCCCCTCCGCCCCGACGTGGCTCACCCTGCTCATTGGCCCCCAGTCATTGCTTTACTTCTGTATTTCTTTCTCTTGAATCCGGGTGCCTCCTTCGGAGGTGGAGGCTAATCAGTGCACTTTAAAAGGCGAGCTTCCCCCTAAGCAAGCAGTAAGGAAGTGGCTCCGCGCCTTGCAGCACTGCTCAGAAGTGCCCTGCCCCGAAACATGTGGTGCAACGCACGGCCCCTGGCCGCGCTGGCAGGTAGGTCAGTGCTGCCGTTCCACTGCTGCCCTCTTGCTCGCGCGCCCGCGCTGCCGCAGCGGGGCCTGCCCAGCCACGCGGGCCACCGCGTAGCAGAGCCCGGCAGCGAGGTCCGCCGGGGCACTGAGTCATTCAGCTGCGCCGCCCGCTGCGGCTTCCCTCTCCCGGTGGTGCCAGCGGGCGCTGGGCGGCGGGGACCGTTGTGAGTGCGGGTACCTGCTCCTGAAAGCGGGCAGGAAGGGGAGCCAGAAGGGCTGAGAGTGCCCCATGTCGGGCCCTTTGAGGTGGCTTCGCTGCTCTGGGGGTGGTGGCGAGCAGAACAAGAGGTGCTTTAAATGGTGGTGGGCTGGTGGGGCGAGAGGGGCCCGGGTCTCACCTGGAGCCGTGATCAACACGGTCCTCTGGTGCCCGCGCTGTCCCTCGGCTGCCGTCATGCTTGGGCGAATCCCTATGAGAAGTAACACTGAATCCCCCCTCTCCACCTCCCCCGCTCCCTCCTCTTCCTCCTCAGCTGTGGCCAAAGGTCTCCTCATCCTCTGTGCGGTGCCCACCGATGCCGGCAAGAACTCCCAGACTTCCTATGTAAAGCAGATCCACTCACTCGTGCGACACATGGCAGAGGACGCGCAGGAGCTTTTCACCTTCTATGTAAGTGCTGGTTCCCTACACTGCCATCAAGCAGGACGGTGCAGTGGGGTCACTGCTCTCCTCCGGGGCTGGTGTCCCTTGAAGACACCCCATGAAGCCCTGGCCAGCAGCTTCCAGCCACTTGGAGGTGACCACCTTGCTTGTGTCTTCACAGGAGAGCAACCAGGGGCTGACCATGCCAAAGCTCTGCCGAAGCAGCAAGTGGGTGGAGTGGTTGCCCCGGGGGAATATGGCAGAGTTGCTGGTGCCCAGCACGCTGCAGGAGCTCTACGGGGCCATGGAGCATATGGACCATGCCCTGCAGACTATCTCACAGCACCAGCGTGATCTCAATGCCCCCGGCTCTGAGCTCCTCCGGAGGCTTGCCAACACCCACCTGAAGGTGCGTGGGCTCCTCAACAACATCGAGACACTGCTCCGAGCCCAGGGCATTGTGCCCATACACATCTCCCTCCCGCAGAAGCCAGCAGTGACCAAAGTCTTCCAACAGAAACTGGAAGGATGCAAAGTCCTCTGGAGCTACTCCCGCTTCATGAGCAAACTGAACACCAGCCTGGAAGCCAAGGGACTCCTAGATTTCCGAAAACCACTGTCGGCAGCGGCGTGGGTCGAGAAGAGGCTCAAGGCGAATAAGCGGGTCAGGCGCTCCTAGACCACCAGCAACTTTGGGTGCTCCCAATGACATGTGAATTGTTCCCACCAGCCTCTGTCACCATGGTGGAGGAGCTGCCCCCGAGCTTGGTGTTGGGCCCGTCCGCCACCGTCTTACTCCAAAAGCTCAACAAAAGGGGGCCATGCATGGACATGGCCAGCAAGCGGGAGCAGGACTCCCTTGCCACCGCTACGTCCAGGACAGGTGTCTCCAGGAGGCTGGACCCTAACTTGAAGGCTCTCAGTGACCAAAATTGGTGGTTTCTCCCTGGAACCCATCTCGGTCCAGACACCATGGAAAGACAAGCGTGTTGCTTGTCTCAACCAGGCATCACCTCCAGCTCCGCTGGGATTGCACATGTGAAACGGGAAGGGCCAGAAGCAGCAGGTCCCAGCTGCTGAGCGCAGAGCCATCTCGGGCTGCAGGGCAGCCTTGCTTGTGCTCTCCCAAGCCCGGCTCAACGCACGACTGCAGGATCCTTAGTGCAAGCAGGAGCCGGGCTTGCGCCTGCCGCTGCTCGCAGCCCACCAGCCCAGCCTGCGCCACGGCGGCTCCCGAGCCCCCTTTGCACAAATCGGATGCTCGGCACTGCTGCACGGAGCTGGCCCGCTGCTCTGGGCTGTCGTCCCGGTGTCTGCTGCACGCTGCGCATGTCACGGCAGCCCAGAGCTGACCGCAGTGGCCACGCCAAGGAGCCGTGGTGCTGGCATGGGCAGTCGCTGCCCACCGTCCCAGTGCTTCTCACCGCGAGGTCAGTGCTCTGCAGCCAGCACTGCGGGGTTACTGCAGGCTGCCAGCTCCGTGCATTGGAAACATCATCTACTTTCAACCCTGCCTTGATTTTCCAGTGATTCAATGGGTCTGGTGACCCGTATTGACTAAGCAGCTGTGCACTGTGCGCCCGGCGTGCGGCTCCGCGCTGCACACGCTTTCCTCCCAAGCCCAGCAGCTAGTGCAGGCTCGCAGCAGCGCCGAGCCACTGGCTTTGCTGCACCTCGAGGGGAAATAGCTCCCAAGATGCGCAGGAGTGCCTGGCCCCGACCCAGGGCTAGCATTCGACCTTCCCATCACAGTGGCTGCAAGCCCCAGTGAGCACGTGGAAGCAGCATCCCCACGCCCTCGGTGTCCCTGTGTTTGTAGCATCCCTGTGCCCGCAGCATCCCCGTGTTCTTGGCAACATCCATCCGCCCCTGACAGCCCTCTGCCCATGGCATCCCCTGCCCTCCCGTGGTTTCCTCGTGCCCTCAGCATCCCTGTGCCCTCCGTGCCTCCCGATTCTCCCGGCTCGCGCAGCCGGCAGGATGCACTTTCGTTGGGAAGCGCGGCTCCGGCCCTGCCTTGGGACCTCACCACATGCACCACAGCCACCAAGCTGGGTGGCCAGCCTCCGTCAGGACTAATTTATAGACTAATATTTGTACAGCTAATGTATTTATTGAATTTGAAGGTTTAATTTAAAAATGTCCTTGCACTGGAAAGATATATTTAAAAATGTAGTTTTAATATATGGCTGCATCTATATATTTTTGTGATATTTTTATTGTGCTAAACTATAAATGTAACAATATTTTATTTATGAATTTAAATATATATTTTTTTGTACTCTGAGAGGGGGACCTACCCTTTCTGCTTCCGGTGGGCGAACTGTGCTCATTTATTTTTCTATTACACTTGAAGGAAATAAATCTTTCACCTATACCTGAGAGCTGTGGATGATTGTCTGTGCGTAGGGGAGAGGAAGCCGGTCCCCCCACTGAGGCGGGGTGCGGGATGCCAAGAGGCTCTTCCTGGGGGCCAGGACTGCCCCACACCAGGCTGGATATGGGCCATTCCCGCAGGCACCATGGGCAAAGCTGGAAGGCTCCAGTACCTGCACCCATAACCCTTGGGCGCTGGAGGTTGGGGTGTCCCTCTTGGCCAACCAGGTACCACCATGAGCGGTCTGCAAAGCCCAGCCTGGTGCACGGGGAGGTGCAACTCATTCTACAAGCGTTCTGTGTCCTCGCAGGGGGTTTTGGAGGCCGCGAGGCTGAGCTGCTGCCGGGAATCTGCAGCCACCGAGCTGGAGGTGGGGAGGGAAAGGCACCAGCAGTGGCGAAAGTCCACGCACGTTTAGAAATGAATTAGCACCAACTCGAAAGAAAAGGGGGAAATACCAAGGGGTTTCGGAGAAGAGCAATTTGGCTCAGAAAACGAACCCGGGAGGCCGGGGCATGGGAAGCCTGAGGCCCGGCCAGGCAGTGCGGTGCACGTGGCACTGCCAGGCACGAGGCTGCCCGGGGGCACCGCTGTCCGGCGGGAATCGCTTCAGCCCCGTGGCCGGCAAGGGCCAGGAGTGCCCGCTCCCGGCATGCTCTGCAGTTGCCCGGGCCACCCTGTACCCTGACGCGGGGCATTTTCATCCATGGGGCCAATGGGGGGAATAAAAAATGCTGGAAGCCCTGAAGCACCCGGCCTAGGGCTGCGGCGCGCCGGGGGCCGAGGAAGAGGGCAGCTGCTGAGTCAACCCCACCGGGGCCGGGGCCGGCCGGTCACGCGGAGCCGCGGAGTCACTCGTTCCCCGCCGTGCGCCCCGGCGCTGCTCCCGTCCCGCGGCGGCGCCGCCGTGACTCAGCACGGCGAGGCGCGGCCGGGACGGGGGGTGGTGC
>VZSG01001465.1:16683-44745 GCA_013398315.1 Nothoprocta pentlandii | reverse complement strand
GGCGGGTGGGAGCGCAGGGGCCGGGAGGGGGTTCCCGGTGCCGGGGAGTCCCCGCCGCCCTCCCGGCGCTGCGGGGGCGGACAAGGCGGCGGCAGCGGCGGGGGGGGGACTGGGGAGGGAAGGCTACGCCGCGCGTATTTTGGGGAAGGCGGTGGAGGAGGGAGAGGAGGAGGAGGAGAAGGAGGAGGGGGCTCCCCCGCTGTTGTGAGACGTAAAACTGTCACTCCGTTCGTTCCCTGCGCTCGCCGACTTTGCGCGCCTCTGTGTGCCGAGGAGCCGCTCAGCCGGCGGGGCTGCCACCGTGTCCGCGAGCCCCCCCCCGCCCGCCCCGCTCTCTCTCTGCCCGGCTCGGCCCGCGGGAGCTGCGCGGGGGCTCCGGCGCGGGGCTGCGCGGCGGAGGCTCCGGCTCCGGCTCCGGGAGCGGGACCCGGGAGCGGGGCAGAGGAGGGCGGGGAGCAGGGGGAGGCTGCTCGGAGCCGCTTCCGCTCCGCTCGCACAGCCGCCGCGGCATGCACGGAGCGCGGAGTTCGCGATGGCAGCGGCTGCTGTTGCTGCTCGGAGCCCTCTGCGCCCTGCCGCCCCCCTGCAGCGCCCAGCTCCGCTACTCCGTGCCCGAGGACCGCGAGCCGGGCTCCTTCGTGGGCGACGTGGCCAAGGACCTGGGGGTTGAGGTGCGGAGCTTGGCCGCCCGCAACCTGCGCCTGGTGAGCGAGGGGGAGCAGCGGCACTTCCAGGTGGACCTGGCGGCGGGGGTGCTGCTCCTCGACAGCAGGCTGGACCGGGAGGCTCTGTGCGGCCAGAGCCCCACGTGCTTCCTGCATCTCCAGCTTGTCATGGAGAATCCCCTCCAGCTTCACCGGGTCGAGGTGGACATCCTCGACGTGAACGACAATGCGCCGCAGTTCCCCAGGCAGCAAGTGGCTTTGGAGATCACCGAAGTCGCCAACCCCGGGACTCGGCTACCCCTGGAGGTAGCGGAAGACCCTGATATGGGCTCCAACTCCATTGCCACCTATGAGCTCAGCCCCAGTGAGCATTTTGCCCTGAGTATCAACGTGAGAGGAGATGGTGTTAAAATGCCTGAGATTGTCCTCCAGAAAGCACTGGATAGAGAGAAAGCAGCTGTCCATCATTTAACCCTGACAGCCCTGGATGGGGGGAATCCAGTGAAATCTGGCACTGCCAAGATCACCATCCATGTCCTGGATGCAAATGACAACCCACCTGTCTGCGACCCACCCATATCCAAAGTGCATCTGGAGGAGAACGTGCCAGTGGGTACACTGGTCACCAAGCTGAATGTCACCGACTTGGATGAAGGCCTCAATGGGGAAGTGGAGTATTCTTTCAAAACGAGCAATAACGCACCTGGGAAGTTCACCAGGTTGTTCGACTTGGATCCTCAGACAGGGGAGATCAGAACCAAAGCCTCACTGGACTACGAGGAATCCAGCGCTTATGAGATTGCAGTTCGAGCCAGAGACAAGGGATCGCCGGCCATGGAGGGACACTGTCACCTGCGAGTGGAATTAATCGATATCAACGATAACAGTCCAGAGATTGTGCTGACTTCTCTCTCCAGCCCAGTGCAGGAGGATGCAATCCCGGGAACTGTGATTGCCCTCATTGGTGTGAAAGACAGCGATTCTGGTGACAATGGCCAGGTCCACCTTCAGATAGCTAAAGACCTCCCCTTTAAACTTGTGTCATCTTTCAAAGAGCACTTCTCACTGGTCACAGATGGCCCCCTTGATCGGGAGAAGGCCAGTGAATACAACATCACTGTGAGGGCTACAGATTCAGGGTCCCCACAGAGGTCCACGCAAAAAACAATTTTCCTCCGAATTGCTGATGTGAATGATAATGCACCAAACTTCTCCAGCCCTTCCTACACGGCTCACATTCAAGAAAACTCTCTTCCCGGGACCTTTGTCTTCTCAGTGTCAGCATCTGACCCTGATGAGGGAAGCAATGCCAAGCTGTCTTATTCAATGCTGGACAACGGGCTGCAAGATTTACCTATCTCAACTTATTTCCAAATAGACCAGGATAATGGCACCATCTACACCATCCAGGCTTTGGATTTTGAGCAGGACAAGGTGTTCCAGGTGCCTGTGGAGGTGAAGGATTCTGGGTCTCCCGCTCTGAGCAGCACTGCTGTGGTCCATGTGTTTGTCATGGACCAGAATGACAATGCTCCCACCATCGTCTACCCATCTGTTCCCAAGGGCTCTGCCTTCCACCAAGCCATCCCAGCTTTGGCAGAACCTGGCTATTTGGTCACCAAAATAGTAGCTGTGGATGCTGATAGTGGCCATAATGCCTGGCTGTCCTACCATCTGGAGGAAAGTGTTGAAACTTTGCCTTTCCGCATAGAACACCGCTCTGGAGAGATAAGGGTCGCACGGACCCTTCAGGAGTCAGAAGCTCCCTATAGGCTGGTGGTTGAAGTGAGGGACAACGGGACGCCGTCCCTCTCAGCCTCTGTGGCAATAGTCATCTCTCTGGAGGAGAACATGCAGGATTTTGCTGAGTCTATGGACCTCCCCAAATCTTCTCCCAAGGATCCCAACATAACTCTTTACCTCATCATCTCCCTCGTGTCCCTTTCCTTGGTGTCGTGTGTGACATTTGGTATTGTGGGCGCCAGATGTTTGAGGGCTGGCTCTGGCTCCAGCTGGACCCTCATGGGCTGCTGCCAAGGGACAGGCCGCAAGCCCACCACCCATTTCCGCGGGCAGCTGAAGCCGGACGGCTTCATCAAGTACCTGGATGTGGGAGGAGCAGGCCTGACGTCCCAGGCACAGCAATACACCTCCTGCTTCTCTCCCATGTCTGATCAAAGCGATTTCCTCTTTGTAAAACCTTTCAGCCATTCTAGCACCGCCGAAACCATGGTTGCCTATGAGCAGGCGACCAGCACCTTAGCGAGTCCCTGTGATGGGGTAAGAAATGGGTGATGTTTGTGCCGTCCTGTTTGCTCTGGGCAGTGGTCTGTGCTATCCAGGTTACTTGGCTCTTCTCCGCCTGTCCTTCAGCTAAATAAGGTGGCCTTGAGGATGAGTATGTTGCCTTCACCTGCCCGGGAGGTGGCTGGTGAAAGATTTGGCTCTGTGTGGTAGTATGATGGCAAGTGGGTGGAAGTCACGGTCAACTGTGTGATTGTGGCAGCTGGGTTAAAACAGGAGAATTTTCTTTTGGCCTTCTTGGTACTCATTTATTCTTAAAGAGATTCTTAGCATGATCTGTATGTTCTTTTTTTTTTTTTTTTTTTTTTTTTTTTTTTTTTTTTTTTTTTTTTTTTTTTTTTTTTTTTTTTTTTTTTTTTTTNTTTTTTTTTTTTTTTTTTTTTTTTTTTTGGCATTTAACTTTATTCTGCATGTCCTATGAACCTAGGCACAGAAGGAAGTTACCATAAAGCAAAGTTTCTCAGTGCTCATCTTGCTCTGGTTTAGGAGGTGTGCTGTAGAAATTTCTCATTTTTTGACTCTGAAATGTTAACTATTGATTGCGCCCATGCAAGTGATCACTATCAAGCGTGGCAGGTTAAGGCAGGGTGCTTTGAATGCATAGTTCATCACCAGAAGTAGTGATGTTTTCCTCTAAGGTCGTGATGACCTTGTATGCCCTTGAACTTGGAGAGACCTAGGCAGCAGCGTGCTTCAAAAACTTGAGACTTTTTTATTTGTATGTCTAAATATGGATTTAGGTGACTGCATTTAGCTGTACCTTTTATAACTTTGGCATATATCTCTAAAGACATTTTGTGTCCGTAAATGCCTGCCCTAAATTTGAAAGTAGCAATTATAATAGGAATTCTAAAAATAGATTGGGAAGGGCTTATTGATTGGGAGATTGTGTGTCAGTGTGTGCAGAAAATGTGCGTATCTGAAATCCAGAGGACAAGTGTTTAAACAACTTAATTTGCATGCAGCATGGAGAACAGTGGGGCCGCTATTTTAGGGAAGTCAGTAATTTATTCTAATGTATTCCTTCACCAGAATCATCAAAGCTGTGGGGAAATTAGCAAAATCACATCTACCAAATAAAAATCTAGGTCAGCTGTATCCGTCTTCAGTTTTCCTTAGTAATTGCATGTACAAGCAGAATAATCCTATAAAATTTCTGTTACGCTTTATGGACTCTGAGCTGCTCATTCCTAAGGTAACTGAGAGAAATGTTACCCTTTCCAGGTGGCATTTCCAGGTAACACTTCTGGAGTTAATTAAGAAGATTATAATTTTAGGAAGTATGCGTCGTTCAGACAGAAAACAGTCCTGCTTTTTACTGATCCTCACAAAGGCATGATTCAAATGAGTAATACAGAGTCCTTTTTCGTGTCCTTCCTTATTTACAAAGTGTCCATTGTCTGGTGGTAAAATAACATGGACAAAAAGGAATACAAGGCCTACTAATGAAGTTACAAAGTATGTTGCTGTGTCTCATGATTATTGTGTCCCCTGAACAAATAATGCTTTTTTTTCTGGTTGTCGGAAGTTCATTCTTTTCTGTGTGGACAGAAAAATATTGCCGTGCTCCAAGGCCAAAGCATCTAGGAAAAGTCATTCAAACACAATGTGTGAAATCAAGATCTCAGGCAAGCCTTTTTTAAGGACAGAGAAGGACAGATTAGGAAGGTCTGTTATCATTTCACCCTCTGGCATTAAAAGGATCTTTCCCAGTATCAATTAACTCTCCAGTTAATTTGCCACCCCCACTCCCCGTATGCTCCCCTAAGCTCGTTACTTTGGTACCATTTCTCCTGCTAAAATTAATGCCCTTATCAGATTGCTTCATGCTTCATTTCTTTCACAGCCTGGTTTCCTGAGCTTCTTTGGAAGATTATTCTCTGAATAGGTTTTGTCATGCTTTTTAGCATTCACACTGCTTCAGAGACAGTCAGGAAAGCAGGGTGGGTTTAATGTTCTTTTCTCTCTCCCTTTCTGTCTCTTCTGTCTCTCTTTTTTTCTCTCACTTTTTTTTTTATTATTATTCTAGTTGATATGCTTTCTGTGGAAAGAATACTCTGATATTCCAGAGTGAAATAATCCAGGATCCCTCTGCTTTCATTTCAGACAGAAGAATAGAGGAGTTAAAACTTTTCTATTTTCTTTGCAGCAAGCTCAGCCTAACACAGACTGGCGCTTCTCTCAAACCCAGAGACCTGGAACCAGTGGGTAAGTGCTTTTCTTTTTCTTTTTTTTTTTTTCCCCATGCATGTGTCTGGTGCAGGATTCATTTCCTTTGACCCTGCTTGTAGTGCTGGAGGCTCCTTGGGTAGTAGATCTGAGGATGGATTTTCACCATTTCTTTGGTAGAACTGTATAGCTAGAGAATTGGAAGTGGTGCTGTTTCTGTGTTAGCTCTGTTTGACACTGGTGTGACAGCTGTTTGGAGCAGTGCATCCGGTTTTGGTGTCTACACTTCAAGAGGGACACTCAGGAACTGCAGCAAGCTCCAGATAAAGTTGTGAGATATGTAAAGGACTGGAAAACATGCTTCACAGGGAATGACTTATTTTCTGAAGCAGATATTGAGCATTTAGGCAAGATTTAGGTAGATTTTGAGTCCAAAATAAACAATCTCTCTCCCTGCTCAGAGGCTCTTGAAATCACTGAGTGAGTCCCTTTACCAGCCACAGATCGTTAGACTCAGTGCTGATTAACTGCATTGCCTGGTCTGGCTTGAGCACTTAGTGCCAAACTCCTGTATAAACTCCCAGGCAGCCAAAAGTTGTGCAGAGGAGGCCTAGGACCTCAAAGACCTGGCTAGAGAATTGTGTCTTCGCCCTGCCTAACTTATTCCAGCAGGATCATGTTCCTTCAAAATGCAAGTGTATATGCTTTCTTCTCTGAGGTATTCTGGCTGTAGAATTAGTTTTGGGAAATGAGGATCCAGTTCCATTTGTTTGGGATTTTGGGCCCATTCTCACATTACTTGGGAAATGCTGTAACCCAACACAGGGTAGTTTCATCCAGATGAGGACTCCTTTGTACCCTTCACACTGCAGCTGGACAACAGAGCAGAGGGATGCTAAGAAAAAAAAGAAGAAATTAGATCTGGTGGGTGAGGAAACTCACAGGGCAGAAGTCCCAAGGTCTGGTCTTGCTCTCAAAACTATGCCCGAGTTTTTAAAATAAGCTGTATGCAATGTCAAAGGTCTATGAGAAGAGGAGGGAACCTGCCTCCTGACTCAGTACCCATCTCTTGATTGTTGTCCCTCTTACCTCTCATTCAACAAAGTTTATCTTCCTTGCTGCACGGTGAGGAATCATGGACAGAAAGTGTTGAGCAATTGTCTTTCACCTCTCCCATCTCCCCTCCTGGCTCACAGGCAGAGGGAGGAGCTCTCTCCTGAGAAGGGACTGTGTTGAGCACCATAGGGATAAGCAAGTAGTTAGGAAAGGATTGTGCCTTCTTCCTGGGTCAATAGCCTAATCTAGTGTGGGGTGACTGCAGAAAGGACTTCAGGATTATTTGTGTGTGGAAAGATTGTAAGGCTGGCTGGAAGAAACAGAACTAAATGCTGATTCTGGGCTTCTTTGGCAGGCTGGGTCAGGTATTTTATCTGTGCAGATACCAGAGAACTCACATCTCTGTACTTCACTGTAGCTGTTGGTGGGCTGGAGCGGCTGCCTTGTAGTTTCTGACAACTCTATATGGGGATCCCAGGGAGCTGGGCTCCAGTATGGGAGTGCACAGTTAAGTCTTCACTGTAGCTGACTGCTTACTGTCTGAATCCTTCTCTCGAGGTGGCTCTGTAATTCAGCTTTGCGGAAAGAAAGTCGAGAGACCTGCTATAGCCAAGTAGTAAATACTGTCATGGCAGTTAAACCTTGTTACTAGGCTCTCACAGTTGAGAAAGCTAAAATAGGAGCTTGAGTTTGATACAGAGCTAAAAGTATTCCAAGCAGAAGTTGGGCATAAGCTTTAACAACAAGGAAATGTCTGGAACAGTTTCCCAGAGCTCTGTTGAACTCCCTGTCAGTGGCAACTTTTTAATCAAGGAAAATATCTCTAAACATTTATGCTCTAGTTGAAATGGTAATTAGCTGGAAAGCCCCGTGCTACAGAAGTACACAGGAGCCACTGTAATAGTTTTGCTACGAGGAGCGAGCAAACGAGCCCCATCAGAGCAGCTTTGTTGCTCTCCCTCCTAGCATCGTATTGTCTCATCCTCTCTTCCAGGCACAGGGTTAATGCAGTGCTGACCCACATAGCTCAGTGATGAGGACCTTCCCTCAAATCATGGGGCAGGGGCAAGCAGGCAGGCAGCCTCAGTTCAAGGGCAGCCAAAACAGCACCTCAAGCAGATTCTGGTGCATGTGATTTTGGTCGGTTTGTCCTCAGCTTGCTACATGATCTGGAACTAGGTGATCCGGTGTCCAGTGCAGTCCTTGAAACAATTGCTGAAGGCTCCTATCAGTGCCAGTTCTGGCAGTTTTCCATGCACAGACTGCTCACATTGGCCTCTGGGGCCTCTGAACACGGGTTTGTACTGAAATAACTCGGAGGATTTTGATTCATGCTGTTTTTCACCACCTGCCCATGTGCAGATTTCATGTTTGCAATGAAACTACACTCACTGAATTTCATATCATTTCCTTTTATCTCATCTTAAATTAGATAGTTTTATTCCTAACCAATGTTAAGATTTAAAAAGATATCAATAGAAAGTATTATCATGTGGACAAAGACAAGCCCTGACAAGTCTTGGAGAGCAGTTTGCTCCTTATTGTGCTGTTCCTGGGTCTTACTAGTGTTTTTTGATGTCTAGTGTACGAATCCTCAGACCTCAGCTAATTGCATAGATATTAAGGCAAGGGAAACTGCCTGAGCTCTCCTGTTGTTCTTTGTGAGGTTAATTCATGTATGGACTGTTTCTTCTCCCCAAAATAAGCCTTTGCAGCACTGTGTGCTCCTGAACTCCAGAGCCCTGCTCGGGGCTTGGCGAGCCAGCCCTGAAGTGAAAAAAAATTCTTAACTGAATTTGCCTAGTGCAAATTAAATAGCAATAAAGACAAGGCAGCTCAGGCTAGCAGATTGAATGGATCCTGCAGGGAGTCTGGCACTGACCCTAAAGCAGAAAGTAGGCTAAAACCAATGTTGGCATTTCTCTTTCAATATTTTAATATGCAGTGGAAGAGAGAACAACCCTGCCTTTCCACAGTGTAGACCTGGACACGGATAAAAATCCCACATGTCTCTGAGTACCTAGAACCAGTCAAAGCTCAGTGTAAGTTCAATAAGGCAGGAGCTATCTCTTTTTCTTTTACATCATCACTTCTAGTGGCCGGTAAAGCGGATTTGCTCTTTGGTGATCTGAAACAGAGGAGAGCTGTCAGCAAGCTAGACAATATCCCTGGAAAGCATCAGGGATAGCATTAGACCTTTAAATTAGGAGAGTGATTCTCAATTAATCTTGTTTGGGAGAAGCAGGAGTACAAATTGATTAGCTTAATAATGTTTGTATTTTGTTTCCTTTTTTTTTTTTTTTTTAATGTACCCATGCAGTCTCTGGGCAGATGCAAATGAATGCAGAATGCTAATTAGCAGCAAATTCAATTCAGAAACATATCTTATTGGTGGGGGCTGTAGTGGAGGCTACAGTGTTCAATTGTCCAGAGCAGTGCCGAGCTAGCGGTGTTGCAGGATGAGTCCCTGTGGGATTGATAGTGTGGGATTTCCCGGGATGGGTGGCTGGAGGGGAGCAGAACACGGGGACTGGTACCGGTGCGAGGGACCCATCTTGCTGATCTTCCACCAGAGGAACAGAGAACTGACTTGTGCCCCACATGTTCATGTTCTTTGCTCAACAGCCCCTTCGTTGTTTTGATCTTTGCTCGCTCGTTTATTCAGCAAAGCGCTGGGCTTGGGTCACAATTTTGTACTTGGAGGAGCCGGGGAGGGTCCTGGTAGCTTTGAGGAGAGCATGGGAGGATGATGAAGGTTCCTGCCCATCCAGGTTGGGGAGGGATTGTGTGTCCTGGGTACCTGAAGGAGGAACTGGGGACAATCTCAGGCCACGTGGGCTAGAAAAGGCGATTCCGGACGGGACAAACTGGGGAGACTGGGGTGGAAGGATTCAAAAGGAAGTAGGAGACTGTATGGGGATCCCAGCACTGAGAGGGGAGGGATGAGTAAAGTATGCAAATAGGATACAATGGATTGTCATTCCCTTCATCCTTCCCCACCCCACACACACCAATCTCCTCCCTGTGCTAATGGTTTTAAATGCCTCTCTGAGCCCTCCCAGGCTAAACCCAGTCAATAGTGGTGTTCTCTTCATTCACCCATTAAACAGCCTCACAGCTGCCCAGTCTGACACAGGGCCACTGTCTCAAGACCTGTGTAGAGGACAGCAGGGATGGGGCAGGGGACACGCTCAGGTGCAACTCTGGTGATAGGAAAGCTGCAATTGTTCTTCCTCGGTTCCTTTATTTATTTATTTTTCCCACTCTTGGGTGCCAAAAGTTGGACAGTCATTACTAGATGAATCAGACAGATGGAAAAAAAAAGGCATTCCATGGATATTTTCTAAAGCTCCTGAAGCGTTCTTGGTATCTTGGTGTCTGCAGGAAGCACAGCATTCGGATACGTCCTAAGACCTGGTGCCACTCCAGGGGCTTCTGGCATGCACTTGGGAGCACCAGGAGCTCCCACGTGAATCCATCACACCAGCAGGCCAGGGACACATTCCTGCAAAGGAAGCTTCTATGTGGGGCACTCAGGGCACCCTGGGACCGTGCCGTGTGTTTGGCACTTCCCAAAGCGTGTGCAAGCTGGAGCACCGGCACGCACACAGGGACACACGCGCACGCTCCTGCATTTGCACAGCGGGGTCAGATGCTCAGCTCAAGCAGATCCACACACAGACAGGTTCCAACAACATTTCTAAGACTTTCCACAAGCGGAGAAGTATTTGCTGACTGCATGGTCACGGCGGGGGCGGCCTGTGAGTGTTGTAACCCTGGAGGAATTTATGCTGCATGATAGGTAACGTCATGGTCAATACCGTGGCAAGTACTAAAGTACGTCAGTGTGTGGATGGGGGTGGGGGACAGCGTAAATACTCTTAGTTTTAACTTTCATTCACTCATTCATTGAAAACTTGGCAGCTCATGTCACATATGGGAGCTCCGGGCTCCCCGCTGTAGGGAGCCAGCTATACTGCAGAAGGGGACGTGCTTCTCTTCTGACATAATATTTGGTCCCCATCACATCCCCAGCCTTCTGCTTTGCCCACAGCCTTCTGCAGCACCCTGTCTTCCTCCATAGCATCCCCAGCTGTGCCCTGCAGCAGCAGAATGAGCGCTTATCACCATCTCCGTATGCCGAGTGTCTACCCAGTGATGGGCTTTGACAGGATAGCTGGCAGGGAAAGCACAACGGGTAACTGAGCCTTCCCCTAGCTGGAGAGAGCAATTAGGATCTTTCTGTGCTGATTTTCATGTAAGTGGTAGGGGTGCAGTATGTCAGCAGCTTCTACGGGGCCGGCAAATCTGATCTCAGCTAGACGGGAGTAAAGAAATGGTCAGACAGCAGCCGAATGTTGGAGGCCCTGGGAATAACTCCTGGCACTCCTGCAGTGCCCGATTGCAAGCGCAAACTTCCCACTCTCAAAAGAGTCAGGAGCAGCAAAAATAACTGACACGCAGGTATGTTAGGAAGTAGATTGTAATTGAAGGCAACCATGGAGCCAGGCGAAGGTGTGACCAGAAGCGTGGCAAGGTCAGGGCTTGAGGAGAGGTGCCTGAAAAATCACAGCACTCTGGGAATACCCTTGGTTGAAGTGCACAGTGTGGCACACAGGGAAACACAGCTCCCGTGTGTTCTGGTCCTCAGAAGCCTGAAAAAGGAATGCATTTTAAGGAGAAATTTGAGGTCCTTTTTGTGAGGAACGTGCGAGATAAGCCCATTCCCAGCCTATGTGGGACTTTGCTCAGGAAACATCTCTGAAGGATCCACACAACCCCAGCAAAGGCCAGATGTGTGATTTTGCAATGTGCAGCATTGCTCTGCTGGGAGCTTGGGGGGTCTTCAGATGAGACTGAGCTCTGGAAGCTCCGGGCTCGAGCTGCAGTTTCCTATTGCACAGCACAGCGGAAAAGAGCTTTAAAGCATTTAAAGCCTGGCCTGGCCCTGGTGCCAGGGCTCTAGTCGGAGCGTGTTGGTGGGGGCTGGGACGAGCACGGGCAGGGAGAGATCCCGCGGGAGCCGCTCCGATGCTGGAGCAGGAGCTGTGCCTGGATAACCGCTCTCCTTTCTCCTCTCCCTGGAGTGCCCACGCCCCAGCCTGCTGCAATGGAAGGCGCTTCCCAGGAATTGAAATTGGAGCTTGTGCAACAGTGTCTCCTAGCTCTGCCCCCGCTTCCACAGCTGCGAGACAGCCCAGCTTCCCCCAGCATTGTGAGGGAGTCCTGTGAGCTCCCGTCTCCTTCCGATGCATTAACCCACCCTCGCAAGAAGCTGTGTTTGGATTTCTTTTTGGACCACGCAGCCCTCTCCAGCCTGATGCTTCCTTCCCCTCCCCAGAAGGAGGGACTGTTCTGGGCCAGTATTCTGCTACACTTTTGTTTGTTATTTGTCGTGGCCCTTGAACCCTGAGACATCCGGATCCTGCCAAGCTGGCCAAAGAGCGATGGAGAGAGACTTGTGGAGAACGGGAAATGTTCTAGCTGAGGACTGTGTTTGTCACTCTGGAGGTCCCCAAAATATCAGGACTTTCATCATCATGAGTTTATGTTTAGAAACACTATTTTAGGTGCCTTAGCAGGTGCGACATGTTTAATTTTTCTCCCCCCATCTGTTTCCTGCACAGCTGAGCACAGACCATTGGCTGTAGAGGCCCAGGAATGCAGCAAACAGGCACAATAACAGCTCCGAAGCATTCTCCGAAAATAGCTTCCCTGTCATGTCTGTGGCATGTGCGGCGACAGGATGGGTCATGCAGACAGGCTGTTCTTTGCTCTTGTTTATGCTGCTGGATGCAGCTCTGTCATAAGTGCTGAGCCTCCTCGTGCGGGGCGGTTGTCCGCAGGCCCCCTTGCTATCCAGCTGCTGTGGCTCCATCCAGGCCCTCCAGCTCCCCGAGCAGCATCTCAGCAGCTCCCAGCGCTGCGAGCCAGTCCCAGCACTGCCCTGTGAGCTGCTGCAAACCATCCCTTCCGCCTGCTAAACTGTTGCGCCCCATCTTTGCAAAGTCACGGTCGTAAAGCTGTGCCTTACACTGGCTGGAGACAGCCGGGAATAATTGCATTACAGAAGAAGCAGGGAATGTGCGGAGCCGGGGGGAAGGGCAGGCAGCATCCTCCCTTAAGGCAGAAGGAAGGAAGCTCGGGCGGTCTCTGTGCTGCTCCCATTTTTTCGGGGACTCTGGGAGGTGCGGGAGGAAGGGCAGGGGATGGTGGGCACATGGACACATGCCATGGGTGGGCTGGGGTGGGCTGCGGGGCCGGGCGATGCCCAGTCCTCGCCTCGGTGAGCAGCCTCCAGCGCACCTTAAGAGCGGCCGAGGCTCCCCGCTGCCCGGGACAGATCCCTTTCCTGTTGCCTGTCACTTTGCCAAGCTGAAAACTGCTCAGACTGAGATTCCGCTTCTGCTGCTGCCTCTGGTGTGTGTGTGGGAGGATGCTTGAGTGGAGTCGTGGGGGAAGGGACATCGGAAAAGAGCCTGGAAACAGCAAGGCAATGGGGGCAGGGCTGAGGGAAGCAGCCTGGCAGCATCAGGGACCGGCAGGGAATGAGGTCTGAGGATGCAGCCTGGACCCGCCAGGCAGTGATGGAAGAGCAGGATCTTTCCCCCAGGGAGGATGCCGAGGAAATGGGAGCTGAGAGACGAAGAGGAAACCCCCCCTAGCCCTCTGCAGTCATTTATCTGTGGCCTTCAGCTCTTTCAGTCTCTTGCAGTGCTGGTCTCAAAGCCAGGTTTCCATCTGCAGAATGAGGAAAACATTTTTTTTTTTCCAGAAATTCACCGGGCAGCTGTGCAAATAAATGTTTGTGAGGCATTTCGATGCCGTGGCAACAAGCTCCATAGAAACTCCATACGGAAATGAATAATTCTGTGCTCAAAGAGGAGTTTAAAAAGGGACAATGTGTTGGCCAGGTGGACGGGCACAAAATAGACAGTCTGTGGCCACCCTGTGCCCCGCTTGGGCGGATGCCTGTGGAAAACCTATAGGCTCCTGTGTATTTAGGCAGCACTGTAATTTGATGCGTAATGAGGCTATATCAGGACTGCACAGACAACCTTCCATTTTGGCATTTCCGAACTTCCATGCATCCCCTTTGGTTAAGTTTAATGAAGGTCTTGGTGGCATGTGCCCTAGATATAGCTGCTTCTGTCCTAGCAGCTCCCCTCAGGGTGAAAAGCACGTGGCTTTGTGCACCTCAGTGCTGCCCATGGGCCTGTGTCCATGATGCCCCCATCCACCTCAGACACCGTATTCCTGGGAGACCTGGCACAGAAAGACTTGCCTCTTTGTCTCACATGTAGATTTGGGCAATTGTCTCTCTTTCTGCAGTTCTAGCTGCCTTGGAAATGTCCCTGAATAAAGAACAGCTACTTTCTGTGTTCCTGAACTGAGAAGGAAAGGAATTTAACAGGGGGAAAAAAAAAAAAAAAAAAAAAAAAAAAATAAAANAAAAAAAAAAAAAAAAAAAAAAAAAAAAAAAAGCTGTGCTGTGGAGGATGGGTTTTTAAAGAAAGCCTATTGAGTAAATGTCATCTGTATTAAAAATGTGATTTCCCCTCAGTCATTTCCATAGGAACCAGTTCTAAGTTTTGGGCATTCTCCCCAGAGGATTATTTAAGGCTCAGGATGAGCAGTGAGCAGTCCTGTGATGGGGGTTGCTTTAAGGTCTTTCTATTGCAGGCAGGTAGAAGAAGTAGTTTTAATTAGTGGGGAAAGTGGGCTTTTAGTTGTAGAATTGTAAATCAGCAATTCACAACTCTGTCCTATAGCTATGGAAGGCAGCCAGATCTGATGGAAGGCATCAGATGTGTGCCCCTTTTTAGGCGTAAGTACTTATTTTAGGATATCTTTAGATTACTGCACTTGTGTTTTCCGTGCCTCTGAATTCTGCATGATTGCGCTGCAAGCAATTGAGGCACTTCAATTTCCTGCATATAGAAGTGAGCTCAATGCCAATCTTTTTTGCAGCTCTAAGGCATTTCTAAAATAGCTTTCCTGTGTGACATCATATGCAGCAGGAACACTGTTTCAGGCCTGAAGTGCTGGCTTATCTACACTCCTTTGAAGAGAGAGTATTAGAAAGAGCTGGAGCCAGGACTCAAGAGATGCAGCACATGCCTGTGCGTGTGCACATCTGGAGCGCTGTGTCCACTTTTGGGCTCTCCAGTACAACAAGGACATGGATACACAGGGGCCACCAACATGATCAAAGGTCTGGAGTATGTGACTGCTGAGGAGAGGTTGAGAGGGCTGAGTTTCTTCAGCTTAGAGAAGTGAGAGCTAAGAGAAGAGCTACTTGCTGTCTTCTGTCCAAGGGAAGTTTGTAGATAACACCGACACGGACCCTGTGCAGAAGTGCACAGTGAAGGGACAAGAGGCAGTGGGCATGAGTTACAACACAACAAATTCTGAGTAGATATTAGGAAACATTTTTCCCCCTGAGGGTGGCCAAACACTGGGACAGAGGTCCAGAGAGGCTACAAAAATATTTGGCTTGGAAATATCAGAATTTCAACAGCTCAAGACCTTAAGCATCAAATATGAAGTTGCATCTAACTGAGAGGTTGGCCCTACTTTGAGTATGTTTGGGAGCACTCGAAAGAAAGGCAGAGTGGACCAGATACCTTCCCACTTGCATCAAATAGAGTGCTTCAGGTCAGATGGAGCATGTCTCACTGAAGACTGCCCAGAGAGGTTGTGGAGCCTCCTTCTCTGGAGATCTTTAAAACACACTTGGACACAGGCCTGTGCCATGTGCTGTAGGTGACCCTATGTGAGCAGGGGGGTTGGACTAGGTGACCTTAAGCATTCTATGATTCTATGATTCTAAGACCCAGAGCTTCAACATCCTCCTGGCCTGCAGGGACTGACAGTCACATCTCTTCTTCTTCCTCCCCCCTTTTTAGCAGAATAGCCTTCCAACCCAGTCCCAGGCAAGTCTGATCCTTAGCCATAGCTATAGGATGATGGTTCTTCATCTCTATCCATATGCAGCCAGAAGACTGTGATTCATTGGAAGGGAGATGGAAGTGCTTACTTGGGGAAAAAAGCCTATTGGGATCTCAGAATTTGGGGACCCTGATCCTGCCTTCAGGATGAACGCCCTGATTATAGGGTGATGCTTTTCTTCCATGTGTTTGCTCTGTCCTGCTGTGCAGAGGCACAGCTTTAGCAGGAGGTAGAGGAGGCTTGTGCCCAGGGTAGCCTGTTGCATGAAGGAAGAGTGAAAAGCAATGGAACAGTCTTCTGGGAAGTGGAAAAAGGGATGCCTCAAACAGTGCCTTCACTTTTATACCAAAGAAGGAGTGAAATATAGATGGGACATTGGTTCAAACCACTGGATTGTTACAACCACCTCTTCCCCCCAGTCAAATTAACTTTGGCCTTTTTTGTGCCTTCTTTCCTTGCTCCCCTCCCTAGGTGCTAGAGGTCCCTAAGGACATCATGGTGCTAGAGGTCCCTAAGGACCAGGCCAGACTGGGTTCCTCCTGAGAAACTGATGTGGAGATGGGTGTATCTGGACAGGCTCCATGCAGCATCGAAACATCAGGGGAAACAGTTGTCAGCCAGGGAGACATCTGGTGAGGGAGGAACTGCTGGGGTTAAGTGGTGGCTGAATGAGTTGTGGTTTAAGTGCATAAGCCCTTTATTGGATATACTCTGGAGCCCTATTCCTAGCCCTGCCTGTGACACTGAATAGGTCACTCCATCCCCGAAGCTGTCTCCCCCTTGGTCTGGCTGCTGGGACGCTCTGTTCTCTGAGGCAAAGATTGCTCCATGCTGCTTGGCGTAACGCCGAGTACGACGGAATTCCGATCTTGTTTGAGGAATCTCACTGAAGCCAGAATACGAGCAGACACTGAAATCAATTTGGGAGGCGGGCAAAACTCTCTTCTGGCCTTCTTGAAACTGAGCCAGCATGCTGTGTAGTAGATGATAGTTATGAATAATTTTTGGGATGCCCCAGGTTGCAGCAGATGGCAGATACTTCAAAAGCTGTTCTGCTATAGCTGTCCTGCCAGGACATCCTCTGCTAAGTAATTGTTTGTGTCCTCAGCAGATGAAACAGTAGAGCAAGAACAGGAATATGGCCCTGGCCAGAGTTATGTCAGAAAGGCAATGCGGAATGGGGAAAGGAAGGATAGTCATGTCCTGGCAGAGGTCCTGCATATCTTTGGGCAAGTTGCTTAAGACCGGATTTTCAAAAGCATTTCTATCCCTCACTGAAGCTCCCAGAAGTATCCAAGTCCATGTCTCCCCTAAGCCCAGGTGTTTCAAAGGGAGTTGTGTGCATACGTATCTTTCATGGGGTCTATCCTGAGCTGTATGAACAAGCAGGATAAATTTTGATCCTGATCAGGACTTACTGGGGCTCTTATCTGGTCTGTGCATCTGGACTTTTTCTTCCTGAGTGTACAGGACATTCGTACAGGGGGGAATAGGAAAGCTGTTGTGCATTCATCACTTGCATGCGGGTCAGTCTGTATCTCAGTGACCTGTTTTCAAAATGGGCAAACTTGACCTGTGTTGTACCTAAAGGCTGGAGCAGTCATATCTGGGAGGAGGACTCAGGCTGCATGATACTCAGCATGGTGGTGAGCTGCCCATGATGCTGAGTAGGCATCAGCACTAGCAGCGCTGTATGACGTGGCTGGGGCACTTGCTGAGCGCTTGGATTCAGAGCAGCTAAGAGGAGATCCCAGAACTGGGGAAGTCTCCAAATGAAGAGGATTTTAGGGTTGGACACCTCCTCTTGGATGTGAGTGTTTTGACCACAGCTTCCCCTCCAAGGCGAAGCTTGGGTGCAGGAGGCCACTCCTTGGCCTGCAGCCTGGTGGTTTGAATGCTTGCCTAGGAAACAGGCTCAGCTTTCCCCAGCGTGAATGACCCCTCACATCTTGAGAGTTCCTGGCCGCAGAAGTGGCGGCAGCCCTCACCACACCCGTTGAGGTGAGCTAATCCACAGCTGAGAGCCTTGCCTCCCAAAACCTGGCAGCAGTTGCATGGTGGTCAGAGCACTTGGCTGAGACAGGCGAGACCTGTGGCCCCAGTCCAGCTCCCAAGAGGGTTCATGTGCTACATGGTCACTCACGTGCTGCTGCAGGGTCAGAGCAGAGGCCCTGACAGCTGGTGAGTTTGAGAGTTCTCTGCTGACTTGCTCATCAACCATTTCTTCCACATAAACGTTGACTTGTACACATGATGAATACAGGAATGCAGAGCTTTCTAGACCTTGATGGACAACTGCCCCATAACTGAAGCTTTACAGCATCCCCAGGGATTCTCCAAGCTGATCGGATGGTTTATTGTGCTAACAGTCGATCCATTAGCCTTCCCCAAGGAACCAAGCTGGTCTCTCACCTCCCCTGTCTTCTGCCCACCGCTCCCCCAGAAATCTTGCTCAATGTTCTGCAGAGTTGGTGGCTGCTCTTTGACTCCCTTCAGTGCTAGACAGCTGGCTTCCTGCTCATGCCAAAGCTCATGAGTCCTGAAGTTTTTCTTGCTTTCGTTCTCACAAATGAAGCTATTGAATGGAGTTTTAACCTGAAAATAATCTGATTGTACAAGGATCTCTGGGACTTTAGGACTAACATTTTCATGGTATTTAAGTGATGTGCTGATGTGTGAAGGCACCTGCTGGGATTTTGAACTATTTAGGTGCCCGATTCTCTCTGAGATCAGAGGTAGGAGTGTTTCTGGAAGTATCACTGAGTTCCCAACTACTTTTTTTTTTGGTTGTTATTCTTCAAAAGCCTGCACAAGGATGGAGGCCTCAAAGTATTTTGTCGCTAGGGTATTCCTCAGCAGAGTGGTTTAAATCCATAGCCTTTCCAGGAGCACTGCCCGACTCAGCAGACGCACCCGGAGTTGTTTGATGGGGCTGCTCTCAGGTTGTGTGTCTGCAATGGCAAGTCCACACTGTTACCTTCTTGATACCTTACCTTATCAACCCTACTCCTTTTTATTGAGCTGTAATAACTTGCTGTTTCTTTTCTTTCTTCTTAGCTCCCAGAATGGAGAGGAAGGTGGAGCTTGGCCGAATAACCAGTTTGACACGGAAATGCTTCAAGCCATGATCCTGGCTTCAGCGAACGGTCAGTCTCCATTCCGTATGGGAAAAAAAAGCATCATTTGCTATTACTCAGATATCCTGGGCGCATGTGAATAGATACGATGCTTGTGTTATTGATGTGTTTGGCGTAACTGAAGGGGCTGAGATTGTTTCTGAAGTGCTTAAAGAGACACTCGTGGAAAAGCACTGCTCTCTGTGTTACCCTGTAGAAAAGAGGGTTCAGAAAACCCTCTGAAAAAAAGGATGCAAGATGGTCATCAGCATCAGGCGTGCTGTAGACAGAGTTAGCTCTTCCACCCCAAGTGTATTACCTATGAATTAGAATGTTATCTGGCTCGTGTGTGGGATTGTGTTGAATGGAAAAGCTGGTCTTGAGATGTGTTGCAAGCTAGCTGGTTCCAGAAGGTCACAATGAATGAAATACCTGCTATGGTGGAACTTGACATTAGGCAATGAGGCAAAAAGCTTGAAAGATTTGCTTATGGCTAGAGATAGGTGAGTGGTATCAGAAATGCAGTAAATGCTGCCTGAGCCAGTCCAGACCCACTTACTCTAGGGTTCTGTAGTTAAAGGTTACCAGAACCATATCCCCAGACAAAGGCTTGAGGCTGTTGCATAGTAACAGGTCCCTTTTTCTTCTCATGATGAGTAGGGAATATCCTGTGTCAGGAGCAGGAAAAGAAATATTTCAACAAGGATCTGCAGGTCTGAAAAAAAAGGAAAAAAAAAAAAGAAGAAAAAGAACCCCACTACCATCATGACTTATGTTTGGAGACAGGGGTAGTGAGATGGTTCCCACCAGCATGTGTCCCTGCGTCTGGTGGCTGTTGTAGCTGCAGCTTGCTGTGAGGTGGGCTCTGGTGGGCTGAGGACTGAGCGAGGACTCTGCCCTACATCCTGTTGCAGGATCTTTGTGTTTGCAGTTGTTGGGATTTGGGTCTGGCACTGTTTAGCTGCTTGGTTGGCTTGTTCTGATTAATGGCTGTGTTGTGTGAAAGTGGTGCATGCAGAGGGGTGTTTCTGAGAGCCTGCAAGCTCCATGGCTTTATACAAAAGAAGCACAATTATCGCTGTACGCAGTGCTCAGGATAAAGAGGCTGGTTTTCATAAAGCCTTTATAAATAAATACCACCAACTCTTTCCCCCTTGATTTAAAAATAGCATCGGCAGCGCAGCCATAAAACCCTGTGTAAAATGCTTAAGATGCTTCCTTTGAGCTCTTGGGAGAGAAGGAATCCGGAGGAGGAGGGGTTCGTGTGGTGTTGCTTTCTTGGAAAGCTGCTTCAGCTGAACTTTGCCTCCCTGCAAGGCTCTCTGCAGACATCAGGGACACAGTTGTGGCGGCCAGGTGAAGGGATGAAGGTCTTGGGTATTAGACTTGTTTACACTCAGGGAAGAGAAACAACGTGAAAATGTGTCTCTGTTCTGAAAAAAAAAAAAAAAATGACCATGGAAAAATAGCCTCAAGGGACCCATCTGGTTATCATCAGGCAGGGCCTCCAGATGCAGTTCCCCTGCTCACAAATAAAACGGTTTTGCTGCCTGCCATTCCAGCAGCTCCCCGGGATCTGAAAGCTGAGATGGTTCCTGCCAGGTTAGACACTGGTCCCCCCTTGCCCTGGGTCCTCTCATGGCAAATCTACCCCAGTCCAGACGTCGTAACCTCTCCCACGGCTCTGTCTGCCCAGGGGGCTGAATTAAACCAGCTCCATCTACCAAATCAAAGCAACTTCTATTCTCTGGTGTTGCTCCAGAGAAAGGCTGGCTCAGTGTAATTATTTCTTTTCCTGCCCACTATGGAACTTGGCTGAGAGGAGATGGATGCCAGGGTGGGGACACAAACCAGGAATCCATCTCCAGTGCAGCAAGAGCCCCCAGATACTTTTCTTTTCACGGTAACGGTGTTCTCATCAGTCTTCCCCCCACTGATTTCCTCGCATGCTGCCCTCATTCATTAGGCTAAGAGCGCTGATGGGGCAGGCTTTGATCCAGGAGAGATGTTACGGCTGTAATTGGGTGTAAAGCTTTGCACTTATCCATCCTGGGGTAATGCTCGGTGGCTTTTCAAATGACAATTGCCTCCTTTTGTTGTCTGCTGAGCTCTGCTCCAGCTATGGAGATACAAAGGGCCGTAGCTGCCCATTGCACTGGTGAAAGCACCCTGTGCCATTGACTTAGGCCAAGTGTTCTCAGCATGAGCCCCTCTGCCTAGAGCAGGCAAATAAACCATTTCAAGCATCTGGTTAGTTCTCAGATCGGCACTTACCAGAGACTGAGAGGTTGAAGCTCCCCCTGATGCTGCTTTGCTATGAGCTTCCACACTGTCCTATCTGCATCCTGGCCTTATGTCACCGCGTAGAAGGAAGCAGAGACAGAGCAGCGAGCTTGTTTGGCTATTCCAAGGCTCAGTCAAGCCAGTCTCTCCGAGGATTAAAGCAGTTGCCGCTATTGCTTCATCCCCTTCCAAGGCAGAGGGCAGCTAACTTGGGTCTGAGCCAGAGAGCAGCTGCAGGGACAGGACCAAGGCCTGGAGCTAGTTGAGCTCACAGGGCTGCAGCCCTGTTGGGGGGCTTCTGCCTCCACTTCCAGGGTCCCTCTGGATCCTCTGCCCTCCCAGCTGGGAGACCTCGTTCCTGATCACTTCACAGCTTGGCCCATGGCATCTCACTGACAGTGTCTCCAGTGCCACATTTTGGGCAGAAATTCTTCCACCTTCCCCACTAGCTGTACAGGCTCTTTCATGCAGTAAACCAGCTGATCTAGGAGCAGGGATAGTGAAAAACGCCGTTTTAACGGTCTTTTCAGTAATACATTCCCATGCTGAGCATGGGTCTTCAGGGTGGGAGGATGTTAAGGGAAGAGAGGGGGCTGCCACGAGGTCCTGTGCTGTATCCCTGCGGATTGAGCCTTGCAGTACATCTCAGTGGCTGCTTTTACGCTCCCGCTTTACGAGCCCTGGGATCTGCCAGTGGCTTGAAAAGCCAGTGATTTTAGCAATCCGAAAGGACAGAGGCAGCTGCAAAGACAAGCCAAGCAACAGAGACGTTCTGGGAAACAGGACACTGATGGCTAAGCTTGTGAAGCAGCCCGTCCTGGGAAATCTCTCTTGAAATTCTTTGTCTCTTTTAGCACAAATTTATATGGGAGCCACGAGCCCTGCAGACAGCAAGGCGGCCTGAGAGGACCCTTCCCAGCCCTGCAGCCCACAGGCTCCAGCAGACACTCTATATTTGGGTCCCTGAAAGCCCCTCCAGCAGCTGCACCAGCAAGTGCTCAGGGTCAAACCCCCTAAATCTCGTAGTCCCCTCCAGAGACGAGCTCAACTCAGGAGGGAAATGGAGCCACGCGGCTATTTTTGCCTAAGTGCAAATTCTTATTTTCCTCTTCCCCACTGGAAGCTGCTTCGGGAGCTTCAGGAATATTTAGGATATTCCTGAAGGATATTCGGGAACTATTTAGGATACTGGCCGCTGGTAAAGGCTGAGTGTGACGTTTTCAGCAAGAGGAGCTGTAATGCCCAGCTTGGCAAAAGCAGCTCAGTGCCCATTTCTCAATCTCTATTCTCCCTGTTCTCGCTTCTTTTCAGCCTTAATGTCAATGTTACCTAGAAACAGCTTTCTGCTCGCTCTTAATTCTTGGACTGGATTAGCTGGTCGGGATGGAGAGGAATGGGTTGGTGGGGCAAGCGGTGCTGTCCCACACTGAAACTTGCCCCAATTCGTGGAGCCCCCGGCCAGGCTTTGTCCATCTGGAATCCATCTGAGCCCTGAGAAGTGGCAGAGCCCAGAAAAAAAAGATCCTCCCCCCATTCCAGAGGCAATAACCCGCCTGCAAGTTGGTCCCTGATTGCAGCCGATAGCCCATCTCCTGTGATCGCATCCTGGTCCCTAACACCCTCAGGGGAGGGCAATTGAGTTGATCGTTAGCGAAATGAGCTGTTGATGAGGTGGACAATTACAAATCTCCAAGTACCTTTTAAAACAGGAAGAAAGACGATAAAGCTAAACACAACCCAGGGGGTGAGCAGTGAAACCCTGGGATAGGGAGCTAGCACGGAGGATTAGTGACAAACATAATTAAATGCGTCTGCTCATCCTCTCCACGTGAACGCTTATGTTTTCCCCCGGAGAAGCTCCTAAAAACCCTGCCAATTCTTTGAGCCGGTCTAAAGCAGCGTCAGAAAAAGGCATCTCTCACGCCAGAAAAAAAAAAAAATCGACATTTCCCCACCGTGTTTTTTGCAGCATTTGTATATACAGCTAAGGAAGGAGCTTCCTTAGTCCTTAATGCATAATAGTATGCCCGTTTTAAGATTCGCTGCATGGTTTTCCTCTGTCCGTTGTAGTAACAGCAGCTGTAGCTTTTCAAATTGCAGTTGCTTAATATTTCCAGTGCCCTCGGGGGTACATATATACCCTGAAACATTGCAGGGGGGTAGGAGATCAGTGTGTGCCGGGTTTCTGTTTGGGTTCCTTGGTGTTGGCCCTAGCCTTTGTTCTGGAGACACATACGGATCTGCGCTCGGAACAACAGGATGTGGTCGGAGCACAATTCATTCTTGTTTGTCTTATCTCTGTGACTGGCAAAGGGGGGAGCAGCAGCTCTGGACTCTGCTTTGGGCTCCTTGGGCACTTTTTTTCGCGGTGAGGACTCAGCCAGCCCTATTGCTAGAGCGGTGTCACCCAAAGCCCTCTTGGTTGGCTTGGAGGTACCACGTCTGCCACCCCAGGGAGAACCTGGGGCTTTCTCCCAGGCTTCTGGGAGCTCATGTCCCCAGCAGATAAAAGCCCCATTCACGGGAGATGCAGCAGGATTTTTGCAGATCCATGGTATTGAATGCAAAGCCAGGATTTTAGCAACTCCTCTCCAGGCAGGGCTGTGCAGGAATCAAATCCCGGGCTGGTCGCGTTGGAGTGGATTGCGCAGCAGCTCTTGGAGGCAACGTTGCTCATTCCCTGCCTCTGCATCTCCCCATTCCCATTCTGCAGCCCGTGTCAGCATCGCCGGTGGTTCTGCAGCCCTCCCAGCCCCCACACAGCCTCTCGGTGCCGGCTTTTTGCAGCATGTCAGGAATTAATTTGCCTCCCTCCTCCCCTCCGTGGCCTGATCTCAGATCTGGGCTATGATGCGTGCTTGGGCACCGGCTGCTTTGTGCTTCCAAGAGCCATTTTGTGGCACCGCGTGACGGGATTTTGCTTGGCGTGCCATGTGTTCCGCTCCTGAAACAAACCTATCTTTAGAAATACCGTGGTGAGGGGTTTAAATGCAGGGAGAAAAAACTGCAGGGCCCAGTAATGGATTTCCCTTAATGCATTACTAATGGTTGTAACCGTACGGTACGTGTGTCACGAGCGGCGGTCTGGAGAGGCAGGCGGGACTTGGGCTGCAGATGACCCTAAGGGATTTCTGCTGCTGCTGCTTGGGCACAGGCCACCCCCGAAACCGGTGTGTCCTGAGGAGATCTCAGTCTCTCAGCCTCATAGCCTGGGCACGCACGGGCGATGTGCCTTGCCGATGGATGCAGCTGACCTGCGTGGCCTTCCCTGTGGGAGGTTTCGGGGAAGGAGAAAAGGAAACACTGCTCCTGGCCTTCCCCCATGTCCCTGTGCGATGTCCCACTGCGGCCAGACGGCCCCTGGCTGCTTTCAACCCTGCACCTCTGCTGGGCTGTGCGATGGGGACAGCACGGGGTCCTCCAGCAAAAGACCTGCAGGTTCTGCCTCCCACAGTGAGCATCTCCCATCCCGTTAGACTCGTGGACCTGCTTATGTGGCCCTCATCCTCCTACAGTGATGAAGGCTAAGGAGAGTTTGTGGTGTGGTGGCACCAAGGGGGGCTGCACTAGATGCCCTCTGCCTGGGACAGCCTTTTGGAGCATCCCTGCCTGTGCACAGCAGAGCGGGGCTTGGGATGGGCTTTTTTGGGATATTCCCAGTCTCTCGCTGATGTTAACGGCCCTCTTGTTTTCTTTGCTTCTCTCCTGCGCCTCCCCCAGAAGCTGCCGATGGGAACGCGACTCTGGGCGCAGGAACGGGCACCATGGGCCTGAGCGCCCGCTACGGCCCCCAGTTCACCCTGCAGCACGTCCCCGACTACCGGCAGAACGTGTACATCCCGGGCAGCACCGCCACGCTCACCAACGCCGCGGGCAAGCGCGACGCCAAGAACGCCAGCTCCGCCGGCGGCAACAAGAAGAAGTCCAACAAGAAGGAGAAGAAGTAGGGTTGACAGGAGACCATCTGCAGCTTAGATCTACAGGGCAGAGCGCTCCAGCACTCCCCCAAATCACAGCCTAGGACGGAGGATGAATGTGAATCTTGCGACACTAAAGTAGGAAAAGCGACGAATGTATCTCATCATCAGAGCTAGGAGTAGGGTCTCGCTACTGTTAGATCTCATGATGAAACTCAATCTGGAAACAAAACCTAACAAAACAAAACAAACAAAAAAACAAGTGCCCTGTTAATACTAGCTAATATTTTATACAATCCCTCGGGTAATGGAAATATGCAAGGGTGGAAGGTCTTTTAACCATGTCTTTGGATTCGATTTGCTCCCGGATAGTCTGAGAAAGGCACAAGGCTTGTGCTTGGCTTTGCCTAGTGTAAATAATTTTAACATTTTTTTTTTAATTAATAGACATTTGATCATTTGTGGAAGGAGAAAGTTCCTAGGTTGGAGCCCACGTTCAAGATTTTGCTGTTTATCTTTCTATTAGTAAAATTCACTCTGAGTTAGGGATTTCGTGCTAAGAAGTTGGTAGGGAGTGCTTCAGTTCCTGTTTACCTGTTATCTTAAAAAAAGTAAGTGTTTATATTGCATGAGTCAAAGGGAATACGGTAAAGCTGCATCCTAAACATTTTTTTTTTTTAAGTGCAACCAGTGATGGCCTGAAATATAACACTAAAAGTCACCATGTCTGAGAGACAGGGAATTCGATCTAACCACGGTGGAAGAGTGTGCTACTCTCTACCAAGGTGTACAAAAGCTGTCCTAACTATTATAGAGGTCTCTAAAGAGCAGACACATCTCATACGTTCTTTGCAGTAAATATTTATATGTACAGTAAATGTTTTCTTTTCTGGAATTAAAGTTAAGAAAGTCTTAGTGCCCTGCTGCGAGGTAGGAGCTGCAGCTCCTTCAAGCAGTGACATAGCTGAGTCCTTACCGAGGACTTGCGCTACCTGAGTAAGTTTTGAGCTGCTTGTAGGGAATGGAGACCAAGCTTCACATTTCTGCACATCAGTGTCTGCATGCAAATTACTCACTGCACATCTCCAGTAGAGCAGTTAACTCCACAGATGTAGAGAAGTCATTGCATGCCCACGCAAGCATGGTATAAATACGCCGGCAGATAAACGAGTCTAAGTGCAGATTGAGCAGTGTCTATGTATGGTTCAGTTGGGTTCAATAACACAAGATGGGGAGAGTTGGAGAGGCCCTGCTCCCAAGGTGGGTGTTGATGAGAACTGCCTATGAGTAGCTGTGGTTCCTTGGCCTTCAGCATTGGCTGCTGAGTAAGTGACAGCTGGCTTGGTGGCACTGGGTGGTCAGATCTGTGTAAGGGACACGAGACCTGGAAATGAGTGTGTGTGGTGTTGCCTGCAAAGCCAGTGAGCCTGGGTGGAGATGGAGTTGGTTGGAGACCTGGGGCTCAGAGGATTCTGGCTCACTGCGGGTTGCTCCACCCAGACAGGTAGATAGGACTCAACCCAGGCTGGACCTGCAGCCCAGTTTGTGTTTGATGTTACCACTGGCTTTGGACTCTCCACCACACAGCTGGAGCAGAAGGACCAGGAATGGGATTTCTGCACCACGTGCCCTTCACCTCTCTGTCCCTTCTCCTGCTGGTATAAACGCCACAAAGGGAAGGTGCCTTGTGCCCACAGCCCCACATCAGCCTGGTCTTGGGGTCTCCCATGTGCCTCATCGTCTGCCTCTTCTCTCCCACATCAAACCAGACGACTGGGACTGTGATGGGAGACAACAGCTCTTTTTTTTGTAGTGATAGGGCAAAAGAGAAGGGGATGAGGTAGCCATGCCAGGTCAGCTTGATTTTCTGGGGGAGGTTGGTTTGTATTTTTTTTTCTTTTTTTTTTTTTCTTGCTTTTCGTTTAATAACTAACACGTTAGTTATTGAGCAGATCCAGCCTCCTCTGCTCGGCTCCGGGCACATGAGCGGCACAGGCTGCCGGGCCCAGTGGCTCTCTCCCTATGCCCAGGGAAGCGGGACCGGCCCATGGGAGGACCTTGCCTGCACACGAGTTTTGTACTGATCCCGGTCACCTCCTGTGGTGGCGGCACTAGAAACAGTTTACATGATTAGTAAGGCTTACACAATCTCATGTAGTTATTACGTGGCCCTTCTAGAGATGCTGTAGATGAAGCGTAGTGTTTATATTTCTTTTTAATCTGCAATCTGAGGTAGAGTAGTGAGTGTCGTGTATTTAGTGGCGTGTTATTTTTATCTCGGTAACTAACTTGTGGACACCAGTATTTTCAATTTCTCTGTACCTTTTTTCCATGTGGTCTGTGCTCTTGAGTGTACGTGACATGAAACACGTTTGCCCTTTCAATGTGTCTAATATTGAATTATACTTATATATTATATATATGCTTATATCCTTCTTATACCCATATAGACCAATGTCAATGTGTTACACGCAAGTTTTATACTCTAATATTTATATTGCTTTTTTTTCTTTGGGAAAAAAAATAATAAAATGGTTTCTTCTGAATAACTGGTGTTGGCTTCTGTGAGAAAGGGACAGGTCATTTGTCACCACCGCTCCCTCTTCTGTAACTCACGTGTGTGTGGTTCAGCCCCAGGGAGTGAGTAGCAGAGCTGGGATCACTGTCTCTGCACTAGGCGCCCTCTGACCATGCAGACACCCTTGGGCCGTCCCTGTCCTCGGGTGTCCCGAGGCTTTGGGGTGAGGGTGACATGGCCAGGGGCTGCATCGCTGGCACTGCAGGGCGCAGCAGCCCACCTGGGGACCCCATCACAGCCTGAGGAGGCCACCGCATCCCTGAGGATGCTGCAGCGTGGTCCCTAGTGCCCGTGAGGACCAGGTGCCCCCCACCCTGCCTCTGCCCTGACCACTGCTTGGTTTCCCCCATCTGAGTCATCCCAAAGCCTGGATTCAGGAGGCCGGGGGCCAGCTGCAGGCCTCACAATGCTTCCCCTGGTGTCCAGCCTGGCCCTGGGCTTACCCCCAAGGGCCATGCGGGGCTCAAACACGCCTCAGCACCCAGGGCTGAGCCCTGCAGGGGGGCTGGAGCCCCCCGGCCCAGCAGGGACCCCCGGGTTTGCCGCATGCCAAGGCAGCGCTGGGGCCGCTGCAGAGGGACTTGCATTGCGCCGTCCCGGCTCCGCTTCGGGCAGCACTTGCTGAGGGACCCCAGGGAGCCGCTGCGAGGCTCAGCCTCAGCCTCCGGCCTCTACAGCCGTCCCAGGAGCCCCCCCCCGCCTGCCCCCCAGGACCGGCAGAGGCTGGGGAGAAGGGAGGGTGGGTAGAGGCCAGCCCGGGCTCTGCGCCCACGCGGAGGGGCCGCGGAGTTTGGCAACATCTCGTGACTCGGCGAGTGTCGCAATCGCGGGGTGATGATGGACGGGGGGGACACACCAAGCGTCTCCTGTGGCCGCTGCTGCCCAGATGCGCGTGTGTGTGGGGGGGTCGTGATACCGGCCCCCTCCTCTCCCCGCCCCCCCGGCTCCCGCAGGGGGGATGCGGCAGGGAGCGGGGGTGCCGGCACCGCCCGGGGGGCGGAATTGGGGGTGCCGCCCCCCCC
>VZSG01001465.1:0-15529 GCA_013398315.1 Nothoprocta pentlandii | reverse complement strand
CACAGTCCCATCCTGTCCTGCTCACCACCCCCGCCATGGTCTGGACCTGGGCACAATGTCACAGGCTGGCCCAGGTCCCCCTTGTCAAGGTGCCCAGTGCTCCATGATGGAGAACATGGGTGAAAGGAGAGGAAAGGGTCAAAAAAAAATTTTTTTTTTTTTTTTCCAGCGGGGTTACAGCTGCCTGCTGCTCAGGAAGCGGGAAATAAGAGCCCTGGCCAAGGCGGCAGCGGAGCTGGCTGCGGATGCAGGTCCGGTTTCAGGAAGCGGCAGCCTCCCCTGTGCTTGCAGCCCGAGTGGTCGTCACCATCCCCTTCCTCCCACGCACCACCTGATTGGGGACGAGGAAGACCTTTGGGATCCAAAGGCGCTTAGATCACCCCCATGCTGGACCATGTCCTGTGGGAGCTGTTCTCATCCTCTTTCTCCTCCTCATTCCTCTCCTCCTGGTCTTTTCCCACCCTCTCCGGGATCAGAGCGCCATCCATCCATCCCCAGTTCCCGGCAGGTCCCTGGTGGCTTAGCCTCGTTGCTGCGGATTGACGAGGTCAGTGACCATGCTGGCCAAAGGGGAAGCTAAGGCAGTGGAGGAACAGCAGGAACTGCCAATTTAACTCATTTTGTTTATTTTTTCTTTATTTTTTTTCTTTTTCTTTTTTTAATAAAGTGAGAAGAAACCAATTCCTGTCGGATTTAGTGAGCTAAACCAGTCATCTTCTGAGGCACAGGGATGGGATTGTCCCTTTTGGGCAGAGAGGGCAAGATTGGGGGTGGCACAGGACCATGTGGGGAGGAGAACGCTGCCTCAGGGTCCTGGTCTTTCTGTGCCGGGCCCTACGGATCCTAGTTCCAGACGCTTTGATGCTTTTTTTGCATTCCAAATCTCATGTTTGGGGCCAGGATAAATGTGCCTTTTGATCACTCAAGTCTTGTGACCACCCTGAAGGAAAGGCCATGGGAGGCTGCCCTTCGCAGGCCCCATGGGTTAAATGGGCAGCGTGACTCTCCTTGTTCACCGTGTCAAGGAGGGGAGTGGGGGGGTCAACCCCAAGCAGTTTTCTGGGCTCCAGAGGGCCAGGCAAGATCACACGTGGGATTTCACTCTTTTACACAATGCTTTGACTGTGGCTTCATGCTGCAATGCAGCCACTGGCCCAACTGGCTGCTCCATCAGGGCTCTGGGGTGGGAGCTGCACAGGGTGTTGCTCAGTGTCCGTCCCCAACAAAGTGTGGGGCTTTTTGCAGCTTTCCAGTGCTGCCGGCACCCGAGGAGACCCTTCATCTGCCGGCATGGACACCAGCACATGGTGCTCATGTCTTGGTGCATAGAGGCCACGGGCTGGCAACCCTGATACCCTCCCCTGGTCCTGGTTCACCTGCCCTCTCCTTGCCCCACAGGATGGTCAGAGCCAGTCAGCAAGAGGGCAAGGGAGGGGAAGGAGACAAGGGTTGAGACGGGGGGAGATGAAATGCGGGCAGATAAAATGAGCAGAGATGAGACAAGACCTGAAGGGTCAATTTAGGGAGGAAGGGGGCCCAACTCTTCTCAGTGGTGGCCAGTGATAGGACAAGGGACAATGGATGTAAGTTGAAATCCATGCAGTTCCATCTGCATGTGAGGAGGAATTTCTTTACTGTGAAGGTGACAGAGCCCTGGAACAGGCTGCCCAGGGAGGTTGTGGAGGCTCCTGCTCTGGAGGCCTTCAAAACCCACCTGGATGCCACCCTGTGCCACATACTCTGGGTGTCCCTGCTAGAGCGGGGGGGGGTTGGACTAGATGATCTCTAGAGGTCCCTTAACCATTCTGTGAAGACAAGGGGAGATCAGACATGAGGGGAAACCAAACGAGGGGAGGGGAGACAAGATGAAGGGCGGGGAGACCAGATCAGACCGGATCAGACCAGAGAAGGGGAAGAAAGGGAAGGGAGCACCTAGCAAAGCCAGAGCAAAGGCAAACTGAAACAGCGTCGTTTGAGCAGAGGAAGGGGAGAGGACTGTGTTGTAGCCACCAAGCCATGGTGGAGCGAGGGGCTCAGCTCCTAGTGGAACCTCCCCAGAGAGTGACAAAGGTGTCTGCAACCTGTCTGGAGGTCTCTGACCACCACCCACATCCATCCACGGCTGCCGGTTCTCTCTGTGGACTCTGCTGGTGATGGTCTATGGTGGCTACTGCTGTGGCAGTGGTTGCCACATTGTGCTCTGCCAGATGCCAAGTAGCTGCTGAATCCTCCCTTGCAATCCTGGCCAGATGCAGGTGCTGCTGAGGGCTCACATGGAGGTGAGCATGTGGGCAGCCATGACCATGAGCAGCCCAAGGGCTGCAGAGGCCAAGCATGAGGCATCACATCTGACGCTGCTCTCCTCTAGTCCTGTCCCAAGTGCTGCGGGAGCAGAGGCTCCTGGCTGGCCCTGCCTAAACCGCAGCTCCATGGAAGGCAGTGAGGCTTGGCAAACAGGCCTACTTGTGCTGCTGGTGACCCAGGGATCTCGTGGGGAAAGGGTTGCGCCTTTGAGGGAACACATGGCATGTCCAGCCCTGCCTGGCGCTTGGGAGCGTGACAAGGGCACCGGAGAATGGGAAAATCCTGCCCCGTCCAGCTCTGCCACTGTGTCCTCCAGCGCGGCGGGAATCCCCCGGGACTCCCTTGAGGCTCTCCCTGGCTCGTGGCAGCTCTCGGGATGGCGCCCGGGCTCGGGAAGGGCCGGCATGGAGCCAGGAGTCCCCACGGGTGTCAGGGCAGAGCCAGCGCTTTGGGAATCCCCCTCCGGCCAAAAATAAGCAGGAATAAAATAAAATAAACCAGCAGTGACGGCATGGCTGTACACCCGCCAGCCTCGCGGCTCCCGGGGGGGAGGTTTGGCAGCCTCCTGCACGACCTCCCACCCCACAACCTTGTCAGGGCTGGGAGAGCCAGCCCCGCTCCATTCCCGGGGAGGAAAAGCAGCCGCACTCCCATCAGCTGGAGGCAGATTCGGCTTCACGCTGCCCCACACAGGCACTGGTGGGGGGTAAAGGGAGCTTGGATGCCCCCCACCCCGAAGTGCTGAACTCCAGCGGAGACGGATGGCGCCATGTTGAAAGATCTGCCCTCCCCCGCCCCAAACCGGAGCGAGGCGCCGGAGGGATCCTTGTTCTCTGAAGGGAAAGGGGAGTGGGCGCCAGCAAGGGGGAGCAGCCAGATGGGGAGGAGGAGGGCGCGGACAAGGCGGCTTTGTGCAGGGAAGGGGGCTCGTGGGCCGCCGGGGTGCCACGCAGCAGCGGGGGAGGCCGGGGGGCCGGTCTGGCTCCCTCTGGAGCGCAGACCAGCCCCAGGCTGCCCTGCTACATCCCTAAACAGCAACCGGCCCCGCTCGGACTGCACAGGGATCCCAGCACGCCAGCCCTCCGGCCTGGGCCTGCACCAGCCGGGGCGCATCCTGCTGCTCGCCCCAGGGACAGGGACGTGGCCGCTCCTGCAGCTGAGGGACACGAGGATGAGCCCAGCAAAGCGAGGAGCCTGAGCCCAACAGGACCTTCTTCGGGTTCCTTCAAGCAGCAGTGTGCCCATCAGGGAGGAGCAGACCCCATCGTGCACCTCCCTGGTGCATGGAGGAACGGGGAAAGCTCCTGGCAGGGCTCGGGGAGCAGGCAAGGAGCGAACAGCTCCCCGCTGCCCAGGGGCACCCTGGTCCTGGCACCGTTAGTGTGAACAGGGCCTCATGCTCCTCAATTAGCAACTTGTCATTGACAGGATGTCACACATGCTGCCGGGGGAAGAGAGTTTATAGGTCTGAGACAAACTAGGGCAATAATGAGGTCTTTGCCCTCTTTTTAAAATTACCTGGCAGTCCCATCCCACCATGCCCATGGGGACCAGCTCCAGAACGGCAAGTGTTGGCCAAGCAGCAGCCTTGGGTCTGCTGCTTCCCTCCCACCACAGGGACAGGGATGGCCTAAGCCAGAGAGACAGATACTCCAGTCCCTTAATACCTTTGTCGCACTTCACTGGACATTCTGTAGAAGCTCCATCTCCCTCATGTCCTGGGGAGCCATGAACTGCACCCAGTACTCCAGAGATGGCCTCACCAGAGCTGATGAGACAGCTGATGGGGCAGGATCCCCCAGCCTGCTGGCAACATCCTCCTGATGCAGCCAGGATCCTATCGGGCACCTTGACCACAAGGGCACATTGATGGCCAACTTGTCCACCGCAACGCCCAAGTCTCTCTCCATGGAGCTGCTTTCCAGCAGGTCAGCCCCTAAACTGTACTGGTTCAGCCCCAGCAGTGGGGGTTATCTGTACCCAGGTTTGGATTCAAGGTGGGTTGTGAGGTTTTGGAAATGAATTCGCACCTCTGCAGACACCACCCCAGCAGCCTCCCAGCATGCAGAAAACCAAGACGTCTCTCACAACTCAGCATCGCAGGTCTCCAAGGCAGGTTCATCTTGTCAGCAAGAGCAAACAGAGAGGTTACACAGAAGCAGATAAATGTGAAGAGCACCATTTATGTACCCAAAATAATGTTTATTTCTCCGTATTTTGTACATACAAAGAAACCATCGTGGTCTCACGGTGCTCCCAGAGCAGTGCTCACCCACAGCTGCAAAGCCATCAAAGAGGGGCTTTATTAAGGAAACCCTTACAGGCCCCCTGAGAAAAAGAGAGGCTCTCGGGCCCAGGTGCCGCTCACACACCCAGTTTGTCTCTCATCTTGCAGCTTTCTGGGGACGCTGCCAGCGACACCAAATCCCCGAGCGGCAGAAGCACCTCGCTGACCTCCCCACGCATGGATCATCCTGCCGCCCCTTTTCCACTCACACCCCTTCTGGTGGAGGCCGCCGCTTGTGGAGGCCGGGGAAGGTGGTGAGGCCTCCTCACAGCCTCCCTTGAGCCGCCCTGGAGAGCAGGGAGCCCCTTGGGCACTGCGTCCAGCCTGCTGGACCTGGCAGGTGGGGCAGATCACAGATGGATCTTCCTTAGGACACAAAAAAGGGCAAGAGAAACATGGCCTGTGCCCAGGAGGTGCACACAAGAGCCATTGATTTGCACGCCCCAAGCTTGATCCAAAAGGGATAGGAAGCCTCCAAACCCCAGACGCTCTGTGTCCCTTCCTTCTCCAGGTTTGTCCAGGACGTGTCTGCAGCATGGTGGCAATTTCTCAGTGCTGGTTCCTGCTGACAGGGTTCGTGCAGCCCTTGCAGGTGCAGCTGGAGGGAGCAGCACCTCCGTGGGAGGCAGCTGCTGCGTGGGGCCGTGCAGCAGCCACCCTCTCTGTCCCACCTGGACGCAGTGGCGACCGCCAGCTGTTTGGTTCGTGCAGACAATGCGGGGAGCATCCTCAGCTGCTGGGCTTGTGCTGTGACCCCTCAGGCTACAGCGGGAAGGACGGTGGTGAGAGCTGTCCCACCAGCTAGACTGCATCGCAGCTAGGAAGATGTGAAGGAAAGCAGGAGCCTGTCCTAAACGCGCGCAGTGTCACCTTCCTCCGCATGCTTTGGCTAGTCCTGCTCTCCTGCCAGCTCCCTCCGAGCCTGCAGCTCCATCTCACCCTGCAGCTCCATCTCAGCGCAGACACCCCCAGGGAGCCCCGTCCGGCTTGCACGTACCCCGACCCCCCACTTGCCCATGGCCACCTCCTCTCCGGGCTCCGGCACCGAGCGCTCTCGCCTGCATCCTGGCTCTCCTCCTGCATCCTGGCTCATTCCCGGAGCAAAACCCTTCCCCCAGCGCCCGATGCAAACCCAGCCAGTTCTCTTTCGTATCCGCTCCTCCTTGCGGCTCATAAATATTCCCTCACATCCCCCGCTGACACTCTCTCATCTCGCTCTAGCAGCGAATTCTCTCACGTCCTCCCCCCTCTTCCTTCCAGAAATATACCCGGCTGCTTTTTTAACCCGTGTAAATTTTAAGCATCCACAGCAAGCTGTGAAGCGTGGTGGGAAATTGCATCTTTTCATTCACGCCCGCTCTTCCTAACTTCATTTATGCTTCCATGTTTCAGCTTATAATTCCATACACATACTTCATGCCCTGAGTTCCCCCTGTCTTTTCCAGACTGAAGAGGCCCAGGTCGACCCAACCATTCTCACCCTCTCTCCCAGCACCTTTTCCAAGTCACCATGTCCTTCCTGAGGCAGGGGCACCACAGCTGCATGCAATATCCAACATGCAGCCATAAAGCTGATTTTAAGCAAAATACCAGTGTTATTATACCATGCTGTAATTGCTTTTCCTCTCTTCCTCAGGAATTCCTAGATCTCAAACTCGTCTTTTGGGTTTCACCTACCACAGAGCACTCAGCAGACATGAAATGTTTATTACAATGGTTATTACTGCTATTTATAGTAGGGGATTTATGGAGCACAGATTTCCGTATGATTCCACCAAATGACCTCACAGAAAGGCTGACACGAAGCTGACTCTTTACTCCTTTCTTTCTTACCTAGTAGCCTGTTACATAAGTGGTTAACATCACATAAGGTGCTCCCCCTCATCCTATGGGAACTTAATTTCTTTAGGAGCCTTTGGTGAGGCACCAAAGTTGAAGACCCTCTGGAAATCCAGGTGGGCTTCAGGGACACATCCGAGGAGCTACTGGACTAAATATGTTTCTGAGCAATGAGCACTTATGGCAGGGCTTAGGGATAACAAGACCAGCAAATCCCACATGCCCAGAAGTGCATTTTTTGGGTCACTTCCAGTGAATCCATTTCAAGAGCGCGGTGGCTCTAGAGAGGACTAGTAAAACAGAAGACTTGGGAGACTGGGAAGACTTGGAGAGTGCTGCCTCCTACGAGAGGCAGGGATTTTTGCCGTGATGGCATTGCTAGTTGCAGAACAAGCCAGGTGGGTAGAACACACCACAGCCTTCGCCAGTGGTGCAACACCTACGTGAAGGATGAGTTTGATTCTCGACCACAAGCTAGGAACGAAATTAAGCTGTGGGGCCAGAGAGGTGACTTGCCAGCTCTGTTCGCGGTAGTTTTATCTTGCTTAGGAAAGGACCCCGTGCACCCAGCTGAGATGCATGGCTCTCATTCACGTTGGTGATGATGCTTTGGAGGCCCAGGCCAGCAAGGAGCCAGGGGCAGGATTCACAACGGATTTTCTGTGTTCGCTTTGTTGCGGGGAACACAGGGCCCATGTGTGTGACGGCGAGGCTACAGAAAGAAAGGAACCCTGTTGAGTCACCCCAGAAACCAGCTCTGATTCCTGAGGCTGCGAGCACCAGGCTGGACAACTGCAGGGCCGGACGGCGGAGGACACTGAGCTGCTGTGCACACATCCTGCGGCTCCCGGGCGCCGCGCTCCTTCCTTCCTCAGCTGCAACAACCCCCTTTCGCTGCCCTCCCTCCCCTACAATGAGGCCTTTGAGCTCTTCAGCCGAGTTCCCAGGCCCGGCAGCTTTGCCCATTCCTTTGGAGTCTGCTGCTGGAGCTGCTGGCGGCTGAACCCGCACGGCTGCCCACGGAGGGACAGGAGTCGAGGTCTGAGGCACCAGATCCGCCCAGAGCTCCTGTACGAAGCGTGGAGGACAGAGCTCCTGCCACAAACATCAACACCCCAGAGCGTGCAACCTCTCGCTAGCAGTCACACTTTATTGTGTGGCATTAGCACACGTACTGTGTATTTGCTACCAGTGATTAAAATGTCATCTGTATCACCTCCTGCCACTGTGGGCTGAGCCCTCTCTCTTACCTACCCCCGAACATCCACCTCTCCTTACTGCTCTGCACAGCTCCATGTTCTTCACAGAGACACCGTCCTTGCATTCTCTTCAGAGCTTGGAGATCACTGGCCTCTCCATCCTGACCCAACTATTCAACCCTGCTCAAAACCTTTCCAGAGCCCCAAATTTGATAGCTGCCATTTTGCTATTCCCTGTCCTGAATCGGCTTCCCAAGGAATCTCACTTGTCAAGCTTGACCATCTTTGACTAGGCCATCTGGATATTAAGCAACTCTTTTCAAAATCTAATTTCCATCCCTCCCTCTCTCTCTCTCTCTCAAAGCAGAAAAGACTGCCAGCTGCTTACTGTTTTCTCCTCTCTGTGTTTGCCCTTGCCCAACAACCGATAAAACCAGCATCAAAAAGAAGTCTATCAGTTCTGCTCTCACCCCTCCTTTACCACACTTGGGATCCTCGGATATTTGCTCCCTTCTCTCTCAAAGTGGGGTTTTCCTTGCCCTCTGTGCTCTCTGTTGCTCTGCCACGAGATTTGCTCTGCCTGGGACCTGTGTCAAGACTCGTGACACTCAAAACACTTAGCTCATCCCTCAGTTCTGCAGCCGGCTGTGCTAGTCTCAAGCTTTCCCTTACGGAACAGCTCAGTCCCCCTTGCTCCCTGTCATGCTGCACAACACCCTGTTAATTTAAACCCTTGCCCCCTTTGCCCCTCTTAATTGCAGAACCCCCCACTGTCACTACAGGCTACTAAAATTGAATTGCAGGTTTCTCTCAATGCTTCTCCTGACCCTCCTCCTACCTTTGAAGTAGGAAAGTGGTGTCTCTTTTACAACCCTCTAGAGCTCTGTCTTTCAGTTTCCAAAGCCTTGGATCAAAGGTCTCCCTCTCACCCTCTTCTACACGTGGTCGTCAGCTTGAAACACTTCAGAAGCAGAGAGCCAGCGACCCTGTTCTCGCTCCCAGTGCATTTGCATCTTGTTTTTATACTTCTTTTTTTTCTCTGTGCTAGACATTCGTAGTTTATTTTCCATTCTGGTTACCTCAGGCCCAGATTTCTACACGCAAACTTTCACCAGCCACACTCAAAGCAGAGATAGCAACTGTCTCTTTCACCCCATTCTCTTTGAAACACAGGCACTTGTGGACCTATTTGCCAAGTTGTCTCCCTTTTCAGGGCCCTCTCCATCTCTATTCCCATTCCCCACAGTGCCACACAGGCCCCTTCTCTCCAGCTTTTCATGTAGCTTCTTGCACTTGGATCTACCTCCACTGGTCTTACTTCGACTCTCTTGCTTTGCAAGTCTTCCTGGCAGGAACATAAGGGTCTCATCTGGACCCCATTCACCCATGTTCAAGGTACAATCCTACCTGACGAGCCTGGCAAGGAAATTCTGATTCCTGCTCCATGTCACTGTGTGGGGGAAGAGCAGCCAGTGCATGAGGACACACAGTGCAAGGAGCCGTGCAGGGCAGCACCAACAGGGGAGGGCAGAGAAGGGCTGTGATTAAAGGGACTGAAAGGATGCAACGTGTAAATGACGACCAGCTGCAGCGAGACCAGCTGGGGGTCTGAACCATGGCATTTCCATGATCACAACCAGCTCGGAACAAACTCCAAGTAACAGGATACATTTTGTGGGTTTTCTCCTGCTTCCCTTGCTGGCCTTGAGACTCCAGGAATGTTTCACTTTGGGACCTCGGAGTTTCTCTCCTCTGGGAGCAGAGTTAGTCTGAACTGTGAGCGATACCCACCTGGGCGCGACTCCCTCTTCCTGCGGAACGCGTCCCCCGACTGCAAAGCCTCCAGCAGACTGTCCATCACTCCTGTCTCGTCACCCTCTGCAGAGAAAAGAGGACATCCAGTGAAATCCATGTGGCAGGAGAAGGGGGAAGACTCCAGCAGCTGGGCTGCCTCATGGAGTTCAGAATTCCTAAGCAACAGCCTCACATTCCTTTATCTATGGAAAACAGCACCTCTCCTCCCACCCTACATCAGGAAAAGGGGCAATATGACGTCCTGTCCCTCAGCGTGGGGCAAAACATGGTTGTTTTTTTCCCCCTTCCATATGCTCTGATGCCTTCATACCCCATGGATACCATGCAGGGAAAAGAAGCCAATCTCCTCCTGTGTCCTAGCAGGGCTAGGGGAAGTTTGGACCCTCCTGTCCCCCCGAGAACATCCTTTCCCGTGCCCAGAGGAGGGATGAGGATGCAGACTGCCTGCAACATCTTCTTCTCCAAGGACAGGGAAGCGGAGGACAGCTCTGGCAGGATTTTTGATCAGTTATCTGCAGCTTCCCAACTCTTGGGTTATTTTTCTGCCAAAGGAGGCCCCTCCCGGCACTTCCATTTGCCTCCCTCTGGGCTTTTTCCCTCTTCTCTTGGCTCCCTTGCCTCCTTACACTGCTCTGATTGGAGTCCCACGTTGTTAACAGCAGCCACTGCCCCTTAATCTCCCTTTCAGTCTCTCAAAGGTGCTCAGGCCACTAAGGAGCTTAGCGTGGCCTCAGCTTCACTCCGTCCCTGGCAACAAGGATGTCACTGGGCTGGCAGCCCACGTGCCACCCGTGACACGTGCGGGGCCACCGCGCCGGCGGCGACCGCACAGGGCAGCGAGGCTCCAGTGCCCTCTCCTGCCTGGGCAGGTGAGCCCGGAACGGCCATCTGAGCCCCAGACTCCCAAGTCAGCTCGGGTAGATGAGATATGCAGGGATGAAGCCACCGGCACGGCACCGTTATCCCAGCTGGGAACCTTGCAGCCCCATCCTGCTCCTCCACTTCTGTCCCTTGTTTTGGGTGGGAGATGCCAGGGCCACCCTGGACACAGCCTTGTGCTGCTACAGTAGCAGGTTTAAAAGGCCACTAAAATCCAGCCCTAAGAACAGCAGGATGTTCCTGCGGCAGCTCTGGAGAGAGGAGGAGAGCGCCAGCTCCCGATGCATCCTGCTCCTGGTTCAGAGCCTGCGCCCTGCCTTTGAGAGCAGCTTCTTGGCTCTCCTGGCTGCCCCGTGACAGGAGAAGGCAGATGCCGCCCTCGGCTCATGCCAGGCACTGAAGCGGTTAATCCCCCATGCAGGAGCGCTCCGCAAATCCCGGGTTTCCATAACAACGGCTCCCAGGGCAACGCAGAGCTATAAAATCCCATTAAACATCTGCGGGCGCCCGGTCGGTCGGGCTGCCTGGGCCGGGTGCCACCTGCCGGCAAATCCTCCCCGTTGCACTGGCCTCTGTTCCCTGTGCTGGGGAGGAGATCTCGCCCCTCGGGGGGCTTCACATTTGCCTGCCAGCCTCAGCCTGTGTGCTACCGAGCAGGGTGTGTGATGCTCCTCCAAGCCTCCGAGCAGCAGGGTGCAATGGACACCCCAAAAGTCACCAGGGAGTCCTGGGATCCACATGATCCCAGGGACTTTCCACACCATCCCAGGGACTTTGCCGCCTTTGCCAAGGTTTTATCTGCGGTGCCAGACTCTGCTTGGGCAACAAGGGGTTCTCAGGGGCTCCGTTCTCGCAGCCTGCCACCTCCTGAAGGTTCTCACTGGCAGGGGTAAGAAGTTAGGGAGATGCTGCACAATCCTTTAAAATGATGCTCCCAGCTCCAGAAGCCAGGAGCTTCATTCCGGTTGTGAGGAAGAAGATGCCGAGTTCAGGCTCGTATTATCCACCATCAACGGGTTCTGGTTACTGAGCAAACAAGGAGCTAACACTGAGAAGATTTTAGAGAGATGCTACTAATCACAGGGAAAGTGGTCTGGTAAAGATCAGGTACCATCTCCCAAGGGGAAAGCCTAAAACCAGCCCCAGGAATCACCCGTTTTCATATTCCCCTTACGGGTACTCCGTGTTTTTAGATGCAAGGCCCTGGATCCACGACAGAGGCCTGGGCGTCTCCGCAGCTGCAGGATGGCTCAGCCACAACTAGTTCTTGAAGCGGCTCCGTGTGAAGCCCTGTTGGAGCAAGTTGCTGCCCTGCTCCAGCTCCCGGGGCGCAGCAACGACAGCGTTTTGTTCCACTTGTGAATGCTGCTGAGTCACTTGGGCCCTGGGAGAAAGCCTCTCCTCTGCCAAGAGCGCTGGGAATAAGGCGAGCAGTGAGTGAACAGAGTTGTCTTTGCTCCCCCATCATCTCATTGCACTGCTGGGGGCGAGGGAGAAACCAGTCCCAGAGACTGGGAGCAGCGGGAGACCTGGAGACTTTGGCATCTGTGGGAATCGGAAGAATCCAAAGGAGCCAGGGCTGAGAGCAGATACAGAATGAAAATACTTTGTTTCTGAGTGACAGTTGTGGTTGCTGGCACAGCTGCGGGCCAGACCCCCTTCTGAAAGCCCCAACATGCCAGCGGGGTGATGGAAAGCGTTAAGTCGTGCATGTTTTAACTGTTTCCATCTCCTGCCACCTCTTAAATAAGCTCAGACTTCTTCAGATTTTGTGCTCGCTGCCTGGGCTTCACCCCCCCGGAGCGGCAGGCAGGGTTGAGCAACAGCTAATGGAGAACACAGGGCTCTCCCCTCCGCCCCGCATGCTCTGACAGGCAGAGACCACGGGCAAAAAGGCTTCTCCGAGGGGCTCTGCAGGAGCAGACAGTCAGGAAAGCAGCCAAAGAGCTTCCAGGAGCAACCCCGAGCAGCTGGACATTGCTCAGTGCCCTCTTCCAAAAGGCTCAGAGGGAATGGAAAAAAAGCCTGAGTTTTGCAACCAGAACAGTTGGCTGCAAACGCCGCAGTGATCTAGAAATGATGCTGAGACATCAGGGTGGGGACCTGCCCGAGGAGTCGGCAGCAGCTGGTCACTGAACATGCACTTAGGGTGGTTTTCTCTGCGGCAAGCCCAGCCTTTAAGGTCCGTGAGCTCAGCTCCGATGACAAAGCAGGTCTGCAGCTTCACGTGGTGGTGCTCTGAGTCAGGACCACCTTGTTACCGGAGGCCAAGCAGCGGGAGGCAGGGAGGAATTTCACTGCAGGAATTCAGGAGGAGGGGATGCAAGCAGGAAAGGCAAAGGCAGGAAATCAATAGTGAGGGGCAGTAATTGAGTCCATATGTTGCAAGAGCAGAATGCATCTGGTCGAAGGGAACACACTGCAAGCAAGGAAGCCTGGGCTGGGGGGACGGCAGAGCACACAGCAAACCAAGATACATTTTGGGCCAGGAACTGACAAAATAGAGTGTTTTCCAGTGGCCTTTGCAATGAAGCTAAGATGGGCTGCTTGTCACCCAGGCCACACATGTCTTAGCTATGTGTCAGAGGCCGTCCAGCCTTAAACTCAGTAATATCTTCATGAATCAGTTAATATTGCAGAAGATCACAGAAGCAGCTGATTTACTCTGAAATGACAGGGGTATATTTATACTCACATCACTGCCTAGCATATTGAGGGGCTTGGAAGGCAAGTGAATAGGATGGACAACCCCAATATCATTCTTGCCACTCTTCAGCAGTTCCAGAAGGGCTGTCAGCTCTGCTCTATTCCCAAGCAGCTGTTGTTAGACCCCTGAGTAGGACATGTACTGCTGTGCAGACCAACCTGCTCCCAAGTCAGGGCACTGAAGGGCTGAGGAAAGGGCAATGGGAGCCGCTGCCTCAGGCTGAAGTCGCAGGGCTGCCCCACAGAGCTGCAGGTGACCCAAGTGCTTCCAGGCTCATGAAGCAGCCCTGCCAGAGCTCACTTCAGTATTTATCACCTTCCCGCCCTTCCCTTTGTAAAATAAACTTGCAAAGAAATCTGGAACATGTGTGGTTGGGATAGAGGAGGCTGATGCCAGAGTTGTGCATTAGTGGAATAGTAAAACTGTTTGGAAAGCAGGGAGACAGGAGTGCTCAAGCTGACAGGCATCATCTCCCTCTCAGGACACAGCCACTGTAGCACTGGATTCTTGTCTGTTTAGTCCTATTGTTTTTCGTGTGTAACTCAAATTTATGAATTTTATTTAGATGAGAAGTCCCTCAAAGTAACTCTCAAGTTCAGACGGATTTCCTGTACCCATCTAGGCTTTGCACATCTCTGCAGGTGACTCACCTAACCCCCATGTTTAAAGCTCTTAGCTTTAAACCAAGCGGCTGTTCCCACACACTGGACTTCACCTGACTAATGTTATTCATTTTTTTTTTTTCTTACTGAGAAGGTATCTTCAAACCTCCATCCCTCAGCATGCAGCTCCAAAACATCTCTTTGCATTTGTAGTTCTCTGCACGTGCTGAGAGCAGGGCTGTGTCCAAGCCTCTGCTCTCCCCCAAACCCAACTGCACCTCATACCTGCATTCATGTCTGTCAGCTGCTCCCTCTTCGGCTGCTTCGCTGTTTGTTCCTTCTAAGATGTCTTCAAAATAGGCCAGTTTTGCTCTGCAGGCCTTCTCTTCTGTTATATTTTCTTTCAGATTCTCCCATTGCAGGAAGCTGTCAAGGAGAAACAGATGTTTAGGGGCTGCACAATGGAAGGGATGTAGAGGAAAAAAAACAACACACAAAGGCAGTTAACAATCCTCTTTTGAAGAGGAAAAAGTGTAGTATATCTAGGCAAGGAAGGAAACAGAGCCCAGGCTAAAAGGCATCTTTCTCACTAGAAAGATTTTTTATATTTGCTCAGATCCATGAGCAAATTTATTTTTGAAAATGAGCAAAAAAGGATCCATGAAGTCCTCAATAGAGGTTTTCGTGGGTTCACACAGAACTTCCTGGCCTAGCTCCTTAAAGAGGTTTTCCACGTTTGAGTGGAACATATGCAGCACGTCGCAAATTCTCAGCGGAAAAAGGGTCCTCCAAAAGACATTCAGAATTAAAGAACCTTCCCCAAATATTTGCTTGAACCAGGAGCATGGTTTCTATCCTGCAGCTGCTATCAGGACCCCCGAACACATCTTGGGTGTCTGCCAGAAGGGTGGCTCACCCCAATCCAGGCTCAGGCAATGTCACTCTTCTCACTTGAGGATCAACTGCTGCAAAACAGCACCTCAATAAGGAAGATGTGAACATCAGATCTTTGAGGAAATCTGGCCCTTTCTGCTCCCTCCCAGTGACAGGAAGAATCTCTGGGCCGAGTACAAACCCCACGTTACGTCAGCCAGCATCACTGCCCTCTACTCTCCTTTTCTGCAGTTATTTTGGCAGGTGAGACATGATGGGAAAGCCCTGCACTCTTCAACAATCTGCAGCCCCCAAAATATAAAAAGGAACTGCTTTTTCACTTATAGTTGTTTAAACACTGACAAAGGCCCAAGACTGGGCATCTGCAAAGACCCTGTGGAAGCTCCCTGCCCACCTCTGCTGTAGCAGATCACGGTTTGCTTGGTAGCGCTGGGACAGCAGCAAGGACAGTGTCACACCAGCAACGTCACTCTATTTTAAGATGCTCGTTGTTCAAGGGAAATATTAGGTTAGAGCAAGGAAATACCGGCAGGTTGGGTGACGAGCACCGTGCTGCGTGGGTGGTGGTGCCGTGATGCCGAGAGCCTTCATCCTCTCTGAAGAGGATGCACCTGGGCACTGTGTTCTGCTGCTGAGACCCCATTTCCTTCCTCCCTGGATACTGACTCAGCAGCCCCTGCTCTTCAGTACAAAACAAAACAGGGGATGTCCTTCCTTCCAGCCATCGGATCTGCCTGTTGCATTGATGTTCCCCTCACTACTCTGCACGGTAAAGCACGGCCACGGTGAAAATAACATTTCCTTGGGAAGCAGCCTCAGGCTTTGCAGGCACCTTCCATCGAGCACCCCCGATGTATGAACAAACCTCAGCTAGTTTTGTTCAGAAATGCCAAGATCCAAAGCCCTGGCCCCACTCGTGTGAAACCTCCATCTGCTCTCCCCAAGACATGTTGAGGGCCAGCTGCCCTCGTGCGGTACCTCGGCTGGCCTTCTCCACGTGGAT
>VZSG01001464.1:36033-58735 GCA_013398315.1 Nothoprocta pentlandii | reverse complement strand
GGAGGTGAGGCTGACCGGCCTGTAATTGCCCGGCTCCTCCCTCTTGCCCTTTTTGAATACCACAGTGATGTTGGCTCTCTTCCAGTCCTCCGGCACCTCCCCTGCTCTCCATGACCTCTCGAAGATGATAGAGAGCGGCTCAGCAACAACTCCTGCCAGTTCCCTCAGTACTTTTGGGGGACCATAGATTTTTGGGTGACCAGTTTGCCTAAGCTATTTTGGCTCAGCAAGACCTGTTGTCCTGTCACAGAGGCACAAGGGCTCTGTTTCAGGGTTGGAGTCAAACTGTGGCTGTCATCTCAGTGGCCGAGATCTGTTTCCTTGCTGCTGCAAAGCATGAACTTTTCTATATAAAACTTGGTCTGCAGATATTTGTGGTAAAGGAAACAAAACAGATACAGATTTTGCCAAGTTTTGTTGATTGTATAACATGCCATTGCATCAGATGTGTGGTGTCAAGTGAACAAATGCTTTTGAAGGAAGACTGTCCATTAATAATGCCAGAGCTTTTTGAATGATAGGGTAAATATGAACATAAAAATGTGAAAACTCTACACCCACATTATTAATAAATATTTCTTGCTTTTAAATATTCAGCTTAGTATAACAACCCCCCAAAATAGGCCTCAAAAAGACTTATTTAATTTTTTCAAGAAAACTTCTAGAGAAGGAGAAATGGTGTCCTGTTTAAATATGTTATCTCATTACTGCAGATTCTCTATATTCATAAAAGTATATCACTGTCAACAAAATGGAGACTATTTAACAAACTTGATGTTTGTCTATTAAAAAGAACCCCAAAGTTTATCTTTTTTACATACTTACTGATTTGGAACCTCAAGTTCGTTAAGATCATATTTCAAGGAAAAGTGTTTACACTTCAGTTTGTTGGAAGCTGGGAGGATACTCAGCTGAAGGACACCTATGCACTTGGTGCAGTGTAATACATTTTTGTTGACCATCTTCAGTCAAAAGCTCCTGGAGATATGACAGCAGATAGTGTGCATTCTTAGGCTGATCCCAGTAATGCAACACCCTTGAAACTTAGCCAAAAAAAAAAAAAAAAGGGGTCTGTCAAGATAAATATGAATAGATAAATAGGACCAAATAATCATTTTTAATGACAATATTTGGTATGTATAACAAATATATATATATATACACACAAATATATATCTATATATTTTTACCAGCTCTCCAAGTAACTGAATGGGATTAAAATAATTTCTGAAATAATGCTAGGATACATAACATATGACTTTGTAAGTAGAATGGAAAATAAATATGTGTCAAAAATAGGTAATAAACTGATTTTGCTCTACCAGATTGGTCATATCAAATGGCTCTCCTGTGTTATCTCTCCTGAAAACTACTCTACTGCCCACAAAACATGGGATTTTTTGTATGATTTTATGCATCAGAAATAATGGAAACGGATAAATATTCCTAGGGTAAAAAAAAAAAGTGTTGTAAGAGGCGTAAATTACTTCCAGGAAAAAGTCATTTTATGGATTCTATATAAGCCTTTTGAACATTCCATTTTTCATCCGAGCCTTTTGCTAGGTGCACTGCCTAGTGTGACTATGTTTGTTAAAATTTACTAGTTTTTGCTGTGAATTATAGGTAGGGCACATTAGTGTTGTGTCTTACTGCAGTATGTGGCCTAAAGTTTATAAAAATAAAGTCATACTACCTGTAAACAAAACCTTTCTGATGTTGTATGAGTATTTAGAAACTTAACCTTTCAGTCAGGGATAGAGAGTAAAACTCCTTTTGCTGAGAAGGGACAGAGGTCTAATTATGTTTTGTGAACCTTATGTTGAGGATTGCAGCCTCCTCAAATCTGTCATGAAAAGTGTGATAAGCTGTAATTAAATTACTACAAAAAGATCCTAGGGTGGCATCTGAGCTTTGTGTGATAAGTGGACTTGTTTTCTTTCTCTTTTCTCACAGTACTGGTTTGCCGACTTACTGGTACAACCAGCATTTGTCAGGGAGAACTGCTTTACTTTGCACTGAGACTTCCTTCTGTCTCCTCGCTGTAACTCCAGATTCCCATCTCTCTCTAAAGAGTTAATAGCATGGTGAACTTAGTTTGGCTCTGCATACTGCAGATGCTGTTATTAATCACAACAGGGCCACACCGGGAAACACCGGGATATAAGTTTCTAGCTAGCACGAAAACTAAGAAAATGAAGAATATTCTTCAAGTGGGCCAATTCTGTTCCAACTGAGTGGGAAAGATCAAGAGTACTATAGATAACAAGCCCACAACATCCCAAGCATTCCCTTTCAAAAGAAAACTGAAATGAAAAACAGTGCTCTCATCACTGAAAACATTACAGGTAATATTGCCAGCTTGATGTATCTGTAGTGCTCATCTCAAATGTTTTAGGGGAGAGAAAAAGAGGCCAGCTCACTTAGAAATGAACTTAAACAGATAAATTGAGCACAACTGTGATGTACAGACAACTTTAAGTAGCTGATTACAGCTTGCTTGCCTAATAAGTGTAGCAGCTGTGCTAGATAGAAAGAGCCATGATGATGTGCTGCCACTATTAAAATGACAGTAAATAAACCGTTTTCTCGGATGAATGGTATTCCCATTTTCTTCCTTATTCATTGGCTGAATAAAAGTTTACAGCCATTTGTGTTACAACAGTGACCAAATGCACAGTTAAAAGGAGAGTATTTTATTTTATATGCAGCACCAACTACTATTGTTTGTAGCATTTTACAGCTGAAATAAATAGAACTGCCAAAAAGAATGGGGGCATAGAGAACCAAGGTGATTGGCCCAAGGTCTAACACAAGTCTTCAGAGAATAAGGATTTCAGCTAAATCTCCCATCCCTATGGCTTTTCCATAAACACGTTCATTCTAGAAATTGCCTTATGTCTAAAAGCTGAGAAATTAAAGGAGCATTGTCGATTTTTCTAGTATCCAATTTGTGTTTTTTTTTCATATATATCTATAACCTCAGTATAATCCTGTATTAAAAATGCCTCATTTTTTTACCCAGATCATTATATGAATCATTATCAGCCTCTAAAGACTCATGAGGCTACTGACAATAACAAAGATAAACATGCAGGTTATGAAAGAAAACACTCCAGAGCTCAAACGGATTTCTCTTTCAAACTTCTCAGGAGACACTAGAAACAATAGAAAAAAATATAGAAGTCTTGTTTTCAGAGGTGTTGAACTAGTACATCTGTTGAAATAGTGGGAGCTACGGATGCTCTATGCCTCAGCACATCAAGTCAATGATTTTAAATAAAGTTTAATCATTATCTTTAAGATCATAATAAAATTAATTGTTGTATATCTCTTCTGCCAGCTCTAAGGAGCATCGGACCGCTTGGAGAGCCATGTTCAGAGGTGACATTTTTTATGGCCAAACTATTGAAGGAGAAAGGATATATCTAAATGCTTACAGTCATACAAAGGGTCAGGTGCCAGGAGGTACATTCGAAACCTAAGATAGGTGAACAGTGACATTTAGAAGAACTTTATTGTTTTAAAATGGCAACAGCTGGAACTTAGACTGTCCTCCTGAACAACACATGATGACATTGAAGCATGACTAAAAATCATGCCAGACCTGTTCTAAGTGGAACAGCCTTTGAGATTGAAACAAGTTTTTTGCCTGAAAAAAAAAATACTGAAATGTGTTGATTTGTTCCTTAAGGTTCTCTCACCGTTTTTTTTTCAGAAGAAAATAATCATTACTTCTTCAAAATGTCCCTGCTGAAAGAAGGTGGCTTTTCTGTTGTCACACCTCCACTGTGGCTTACTGTGATCAGTTTTGTAATTACTAGTCATTATTGCTTTGCATATGTTTTGTTTTGCAGTATACAGGTCTCAAATATTAAGGGATTTGATTTGTGGAACTGAAATACATTTATTCTACAAAGCTCAAGATAAACAGAGGTTGTCTTTTACCTTTGAGAGTAATGAGTGAGCTTTATCAGGATCCCAGCCATCTCTAATATCATCTTGAGTTTTTGCATTCACAAGGGCAGCAGAAATGATGCATTCTCATTCATAGACTTCGGTCTATGAATGATGCATTCATTCATAGACTTCGGTCTATGGAAAAGAATGACCTCAGCAAAGCATGTGACAGGAGGCCTGTGTAAAGAATCCATCTGAAATAGGGATCAAACAGAAATGCTGATGATTTGCACACCAAGGTTCTGTAAAACCATAAAATCTGCAAAGGTGTTTTCTTCTTCCACATCCTTACTCCATTCTTCATACTGTTTTTTTTTTTTTTTTCCTTTTTATGTCTGCAAAAAGAGACATTGTAAGACATTATTCCAAGCAGAATGGAATATTTTGTGTTCTTCAGTTATGAACTATCACCCGTAAAGGGCACTTGTCAGAGTCAGGGTTAAGACCTCAGAAGCATAGTCAGTAGGAGAGGTAAGAATTAGATGGGTGCTTGAAGCAGCATCTTGCTGATTCTTTAAGAAAGCACTCTACAAGTGCATCTTCAGATACTGAGAAAGTGTTCTTGTGGGGTAGAGTTTTTTATTTATTTGAGAAAGAGTGTAGTTTGAATTTTGTCTGTCATTACAAATATTATTTTTGCTTTGTTTTGTGTCAAGCATGCATGTTCAAGAGTTGTTGATGTTAATAACTGTATCTCCTATTTGACGAATTCTTTCTATAAAAACTCCTCAAAAAGTTTCATAGAGGAAAATTACAATAGAGACAAAAAAAGGATGATATCTATTCATGAGTTATTGTAAGGGAGCAATAGGTCTAATTAAAACTTGCTGGACTATTTATCTACAAATATCTCTATAAAAGAACTTGCCTCAATAAAAGTCCATTTCTCAAAAGTGTACAATTTTTTTTTTCACACGCTCCAGTGAAGTATTACACAATTTTCCACAACAGTATGGAATACTACATACTCTGAGCTTATCCTTGCTGCATACTTGGAAAAATATTTCACAGGTACTTTTATAATCTGTGCCCTTCAGGCTAACATAATTGCTAACACACTGTAGAGAGTATATACAACATAGGAAATGCTAAAATAGTGCACACTAATGAAAAGATTGGGGCAGTAGTAATTCTGTTTCCTTTTGTGTAAATACATGCATACCAAATATCAGTCTAGGATTAATGTGACCTATCTTTCAAATTATCTAAATAATTAATGCTTCTGTCTTCTATATTTCTCTAGTACATGCTTAAAGTTCAGCCACTTTTACTGGTGTAAGCAGTAGTTTGTTCCAGACTTTCTGGAACTTCTATTGTTTCAGGCTTTCTTTATCCAGACAGTTTCTAATCTCCTTTCTCCTTGACCTCTTCATTACAATGGCAGAACATAAATATGTCTTTTCATCTTATATTGAATAAATCATCTGAATAAACATTATCCTCTTGTATTAGTTACTACCAAGGATGGCATTTCATTATGTATTAACCTACTGCTGCTTGAAGTTTGCATTGTTCTTTCTTTTTTCCCTTCAGGTTTGTATTTGTTGTCACATAGTCAATATCACTGTGTATCTGCCCTATTCTACATTTTGTCCATATAATCAGCTGTATCTTATTCCTCAAATAATCACAGAATGCTGCAACTAAGCTGAAGCCTTCATAATTGTACCAAATCTTGTTCTCAAACCTTCTTCATTTTGTCAAGATGAGCTTCCCTTTCTCGTTAATGTATTAGTTTCTTCTGAACATGTTGTGATTCAGAGTAGGGCTCTGATGAGTTATGAGTTCAGTTTAAGATACTATATTATACTGGGGCTTAATGTGTTGAATTATTGCTATCCAGATAATAGGTCAGTTTTTCTTGTAGTATCACTTGATCCTTGATCATTTTATTCTATACTGTCTTTTCTATTATGCTATCTACTTTGTGAGTCTATGAATTATTCTGCATATCAATATATATATAATTTAATTTAGACCTCAGAGAATTTTTCTTAGAAAGGAATGGTAAGTAAAATAGCCAAACCAATAATAATTTTTTGTTGAGAGCTTTTGTGTGAGCTTGACAAAATCAAATATGTCAGTAAGGCACGGCAACATGACAAAATTTGATACAAAATGCATAAAATTTGGTTTCTAAAACTGGACATAATTTTAGAAAAATCAGGCTTTCATTTTATTCATTCCTTACAGCTTCCTCACAGAAAGTAGTAGATGAATATGAAATAACTAGTGTTCTTTTGGGTATTTTTTGCTTTGAAAATAAGAGGGATTAAAAAAAAATCATGTGGGGGAGAACACCTCCGAGTCTCTGGATTAACGTTAGTCAGATGGTGAGGTCTCTATTTTCACCTTTGAAAACTGTGTTCTATTTCAGTTTCTAATGTCTGAGACAGCCTGGGGCTTAGCTTGTATTTCATGTTTTGTTGAGCTGACTTTCAGACTGACCTAAGCATTGATGTTTTAAGAATTCTCAATCCCCTGCACAAATTCTTCTATATGCAGAAGTCATTTGTGTAAGCTTATTTGCAACATAGCCATGTAGTTGAGTCTAAATTCTTATGCTAATTTTCAAAGTATACTTGTGTTGCCTGACAGGATAGTGTTGGGAAATCAATCATTCGAAGTCTTAAGGAGTGATTGTGACTAGACAATGTGTTCAGCTTCTGATCACTGATAACCAAAGTGCTGAACAAACTCTTGTGAATTATATATCATTGTTTTAAAAACTTTTTTTATTATTTGTTTGGCAGAAAGAACATTTTAGAAGCAGCAAAATAAGTTAGCTGATCTATGCAGTGCTACTTCAGCTGACCTCTCTTACAGAGATAGAATTTCCTCCAAGAAAGAAAAATTTTATGTTGTGTTGGCTGAAAGTTGAAATTTTACTTACAAATAAAAGGGATTTCATGCTGCTCTGGGCTAAAAACATATTCCTATGTGTCTGAACTTGTCACTAGATTGAAACAGATGGTCAAACACTGATACTTCTGTGACAAGCCATATGAAAAAATCATGATAGAAATACCGGATCTTGATTTATTTTCACTGATAATTTCTGAGTTAAACCAGTAAATGAGTCTGATTTGTTTTACTATAATTTCGTTCTGTTAAATTCCTTCAAAATAAGGAATTGGTGCTCATATCTTTATAGCTGTCTTTCCCTCTCCCCCTCCTTTATTTTTCCCTATAAGCTTAGCTTATGTAATAATTTAGACATAACAATGAAAGTGGTGTGTGGAGTTAGCTGAAAACGCAACAGGTTCCAAGCATACCTTCTAAGACTGTGCACTCTTTGTGACATAATCTGTTCTGTATAGGTTATAATATTTGATTCTCCAACATTTATGTATGTGTACTTCAGTAACATTTTATATATCTACATTAATTCTGATGAATTGCTGTGTTATTTGGCAAAAGCAAACACATAAAATAATGACATTTATTCAGGATTTATTATTATTATTATTGTGACTGCTACTGAGAAGAATGAGAAGAATGCAGGTAGTCTACAGATTTTTTTTTTGTCTGTCCATACTATTTCTAGGTCCTCTTTGCCCATTTTATCAAATGCTGATTAGTGCACCTCTATTTTCAGTAGATTTGTCTACCTCAGGTGAACATTTTCACAGGACTGATGTATTTCTCCCCTTGACTGAAGTGGGAAGAACTGGGAGTTTATTCCATCTGTTGTAGCCCCACAAGATGATGAACACTTCTTTGATTCTCTTTCTGTGAATTTTGGACTCATTTCTCTTGTCCTGGGCACCATTCAATAATTCAGTAATTCAATAATTCAAAAACATTTATGTCCTGCATCCAAATTATAAAATGAGCTTATCCTTACTTTAGCACGACCATATCTTGTCAGCTGCTCACCAGCAAGCTAATGGGTAGACATGACATAGTCCCTGAGTGGTTTATATTTGGACAGCAGCTGCATAACTTGCAGCAACCAGTTATGGCAGCAGAACACAAGGATTGATTTGCAGCTTTTGGTAACTTCTGCCCTCATAGCATGCATGTCACAGTGACAGTATACAGTGACAGCTGATTAATATGTGTGGGTGCAGCTATCCAGGGAAATAAATAAGAACGTAATTTAAATACTTAACTAAAGTTAATAAGACAATAATCAAAATTAGTGAAATAAACAATAGACCACTTAAGCAGCAATTATGCATTCTGGACATGGTCCATCAGTTTTCTTCAACCCACACTGCAGCTAGTCGGTATGTCTGCATAGTAGCTGCACATACAGGCAGCTGTCCCTTTGGGATCTTCCGAGGATCTTTTGCCCATCCACCCACCAAGCTGCTTTTCATGATGGGTGTATGTCATCAGTTGCTTAGTTTGAGCTTTAAATGAGTGAAATGAGGTTTCAGTGATTTCATCCAGTCATTATCTCCTTCATCTGCCCGCTCATGCCCACTTCTTTCTGAAACTTTCAGGTACTAATATCCAGAAAGAGTTCTTTGTGTTGCTGATTACTTTTGGTTCAGTAATGTAGTAGTATCAAGGTGAAAACTCTTCCCTTTCTTTTAATAGGCATATTCAGATCAGTCTTAGTACTTTTGCTTGAGCTAATAGTAATTAATATAATAATATAATATAATAATTAATACCTAGAGGTAATAGTTTTAGATTAGTACATTAATGTCTCTAGCAAGGTCATGGCTCCAAGAGATGACCATGCAGAATCCTCTATATATGACCTGCTTGAGTTAATTGTTTACACTTGATCTTCCTTAAATTACCCTAGTTCACTTTATAGTCCTTCACATACAACTTAAATTTTCAACTTTGTCTTAAACCTATACTCTCAGCTTTGCAGATATTTCTCTTTCATTTATGATAGTAAAGTTAAGGATACAATTAAATGGAATGGTATCAATTCCTACTTCTTACTGACTGAGTAGACTTTCTGCCATTAGGCCTTTCCTGAACAAGGAAGAACAGGGGATCTTAGTTACCTTTAAAGAGTCTTCTTGCCAATGTCCACTGCCTCAGAAACTTTCCAATCTGTGGAGATTGGGAAATCTGATTGTCTTCTGCAGAGTCCTGGAAGCCCTGGCTATGTTCCTCAGGTCTGTAGTTAATTCTTAAAATATGAGCCTTGAATAAAGGCCAATATTTATTTGAAAGCATACTTGCAGTATTTTTAATGAACAAGGAATTGAACTTTATTTTCAAGAGTAACAAAGGTTTTTGACAAGGTCTTTTTGAAAAATGGCTAATGCTTAAACAACGTTTCTTAATGCAGCGTGGACTCGGAGTTATATTTTTGGGCAATTCTCGTTCTTCAGCACAATTCAGGCATCTAAACATCTTCTGATTCTTCTGGTATTTCTGAATTGAAAGCAAATAGGGATTTCTTTTGTAAAGCACTCCAAATGAACTGAAGTTGCAATGACAGGGTAAATGCACATTTCATTTGTCATGCATAAAATCCTAAATAACTGCATTTTATCACACTCTTCTGAATTTTTTGAATTTTTAAAGACACATAGAGAGGTTTATCGCACTCTGTGGTGATCTGAAACGACCTTTCCAGTAACTTACATATTTTAAAATAATCACATTCTTTATTAGATGCAAGATTTGGAAAAACTTATCAATATTTGCATTCCTTTTTTTTTTTTTTTCTTTTTTTACATATGGCAAAAGAGGAGAAAAGTTGTATATTAATCTGACTCAAAATGCATGTATAGTCAGTGGTAGCAGGGGGCAGCCTTGAAAATCATCCTTTTCTTCAACCTGTATATTTTCTTCTTCTGTATATTCTCTTCCAAACTACAGCTGAATTGGAAAAGTATACTTTTAAAATAACTATGTCAAAGGAGAAAAAAAATAAACTAGTTTAAAGAATTACACAGTTCTGACAATATCAGCTTTCTTCTATGATGGTGGTCTATTCATAGACCCAATAACAATAAGTAAGCACTCCCTGATTTTATTTTCTTTCCCAAAGAAGAATTCATCTTGCTTTGACTGTAGCATTTGCCAAACATTTCATAACTCGTTAACTCATATTTGCAGTATACCTTCAGCATAGGTAGCAATACTATTGGACAGAAATCAGAAAAATACCTGAAAAATGTTGAGCTACAAAAAGAATTTTAAAAAGCTTACTCTGGAAAACTCTTACCAGAAGGAGATGTATGTAAAGGAACTATTATTTCTCTTTATGCTTTTTTATGTTTTGCAGATTGTGGCAGATGATAAATCATAAAGAGGATCATAGGTAGTTTATACTGATTTGCTTAAGAGAAAGAAAATTAACTGTTTCTTTTTATAGTGAGCACCTTAAAGAATAGAAAAATATAGTGATTACATGGGCCACTTTTTTAAATTTTTATCATCACTTGGATGTTAAATGAATCTCTGCTTTCTTATTTATTGGTATGTTTGTTTGTTAGTCTTGTCTGAAACATCTTGATATATTGTAAATTATCAGTGTATGAAGTAGAGTGGAAGTCATTTAGATATATAAGTTGATAGTACTATGCTACACAGAATTTCATAGCAGCTCTTGATGTATTTACAAAATATTTCGGCAAACAGAATTCAGTTTAAAGCATTCCTTTAACAAGTTCTGTTTTTACAACCCGATTTCTCATTATCTTTTATCATTCTGTGCACTGTTACTTCTTTTAGCAAGATGATTCAATCATTATTTTCTCTTATTTAAAAAGATTTTGCAATCTCCTTTGTTTTGTCTTGTTGTGTTTTATTCAGTATGATCTCCAGTTTTTTGCATTGTTTTTGAAGGGTCTTATCTGGAAAAATATGGGTGAATTTTAAAAGATCTGTAACTTCTCAGCTGAAAAAAAGTACCTTAAATGCAGGTATGTAGTCAAATCTTTTGTAACCCAAGATTTCAAATTAAAGTAATCTGAAGATTTGGACTGGAAATCATGAAAATAATTTTTCCCTAAGATTCACTGATACCTCTATCCCAGGGAAGTCCTAAAGATAACTAGGCAGAAAATCACTGAGATGTCCCATAAGAATGTTTAGAGTGAAGAACTTTTGGGGTGGTAGGGGCATGCAGAAAGGGGTATGTTGACTTTGTGGGTTTTATTTTCCCCCGTGTTAGGATCTAGGTCAGAAGGAAGATGTGGAATCCATCATACCATTAATTCAATCACGTACAATTCAATCACGTACAAAAGCTGATTGCAAAGTTGAGTGCAAAAAAAAAATGCACTTTTTGATTTTTCTGAATAAAGGCTTTGAGAATGCTCAATTTTTAAGATTTTGCCAAGAAAAAAAAATAGAAAAACACTTAATAAATACAGTAAAGTCTAACAGAAAATAATTTTGGTGTGAGGACTAAATAGGATAAGCCACAGTATGAAGTCTGATGTAGATCATATGAATTATAACTTTTCCTAGTTGAGATTCCAAATAGGAAAATATACTTTATCTTATGGTGGGTGAGAGAGGGTGAAATATTTTCAGTTTCATCAAACCCAAGTGTTCAAAAGACACATGTCAAGTGACAGAATAGTCGAAGATTTAAAAATAAAAACAGACCTACCACTAATTTTTCTTCTTCTGTAACTGTTTTTGAGCTGTAAGTCTGACCTTTAGTCACATATTTCTGAGCTTTCCTCTGAAGCCATGAGGACTGCAAATATAGGAAAGAAAAATAAGAAAAAAAAAAAAAAAAGTGGAAATGCTCATAAAAGACCTGTCTTTGGAAGCTGAGGCTTTTAAGAAAATCTACAGATACCATGAGAATCCTGATAAAATCTTCATTGTTGACAAGACTGTTCTGTTTCTCTTCAGGTGAGAGCAGTAAGAGTCTATTTCTCATATGGAGTATGGAAAGTTCCCTAACGTTTTGGATTCAGTATAGTTATTTGTATTGCTAACTTGCACTGAGCTTCAGTTCTGGCAGACCCTGTGCCTGTGCAGAATCGCAGCACTGGTTTCACAGTGAAAGAGTTGATGAAAGTATGGCACACTGCCTGAAACCTCCACCTGTCTTCTGCACTGATAGCCTGTTGACAGCCTGCAGGCAGCATGCATATATTCTGTCTGGGAGCACCTCGTGGTGCATTAAACCACTTTGTGGCATAGAGATCTGCTAGACTGCACAGGACACCACATGCTCTGGAAAGCTCTCTCCAGCTGTGCCCAAGGTTGCATTCAAGAGCATAGTCTCTTAAGGACAGTGGGTCTGGTTTTGAAAGCAGCTTCAGAACAGTCTTCAGAAGACTAAGTAGTCTTCTTCAGAAGACTAAGTAGACTCCATCTGAGTACAGAAAGTTGCTCACAGGAGGTTAGTGAAGAATTTAGGATCTAAAAATATTTCAAGGCTGATTGTAAAAGCACTGTCAAATTAAGGATATCAAACAAGGGGCTTGTTGGCAAAGAACTGTAAAAGGTGCATGTAATCATATATAGTTCTTGTAGTATCCTTCACTAGTAAAAGAATGTTAACTTTATGAGCTTGTATACATAAGGTTTATGTTTGAATACTTAAAAACTCATGTCAGGTATCTGTTTTGTTTTTTGATGGAAAATAAAAAAGGTTGGGCTAGAAATTAGTCACCATTAGGCTAATTGTATAATGTCTTTGGAAAGTGCAATGGTTTACCTAGAAACTAGTGTGATCTATGGCTATGGAAGATCCCTGCTCTGGCAGAGATTTTGGAAATTCCAGAAATATTAAAACATTATTTAATCTTGAAAAAATTAATAAATACTGAGCTCACTAAGTGCAATAACTATACTATTTGCATCTGATTCATGTAGCCCTGAAACAGAAATGTCATCTGCCTTAAAGTTTTTAAAAATGACTGTTAAATTATAACTATCTCTGTGTTTTAAACATATTATACATGTTATATGTGTTTTATAACATCTTAAATATGTTATCTGATCATGCTAAACATATTATAAATATATTTAAATGTGCTAGCTTACCACAGAGAAATGCCACAGTCCTGAATACCACAGTCTTGAATAATCTTTATCAGAACATGATGATACAGTTGATTCTTGTTTTAATCAGAGGTCTAATGACTTATGCTTGTGCTTATTTCTTTAGGAGCAAGGGACAACACAATGAGCACATGAACGAATATGTAAAAGGGGTCCTTCGTCATTTATCATTTGAAATATCTTGCATACCTTTTTATCAGCATGAATAATACATTGCAGTGATGAATTTCTCCTTGGCCTATTCGTGTTAGAGGAAACATTGTGGTGAGAGCAGATGCTCTACTCATAAAGATACATTGTGAAATCGCCCATCAGATGGTACAGTAAGAAACAGCTTTCAGAAATAATCCAAAATATAACTACAAGGCAAAAAACATCCTACAACCCACCTACTCATTATAAAATTCTGGGAAAAGCTTTCAATAATTCTTGTTAGAGATGTCTTCCTAAGAAGATGTTGATGAACTGGAGAATGTCTGAAACACTATTTTATTTTATGAGAAAGGAAGAGAAGAAAAAGAAAGATTGGTTGTTTCAGCCCTCCAGAATTGAAATCTTCCCAGCTTGCAAATAATTCTCTCCCCTTTACTTGGCAGGCTCTGTAAATGTTTGCCTGTAACTGCTCATGGGGGAACAACTGAAGGCCAAGCCTGGAAGTGGAAAGTTGTTTTTGCTATATTATCCTTGATCTTTTCATCACTCTTCTTGAAGTGTCCTTACTCTTTCTTGTTTGTTGCTATTTTCAAGGAAAGCACTTAAACTCCACCTAAATTCTAATCTCTGTTATCCACTAGGTAGATGTTCACTAGGTTGATGGGCAAGCTAATAGTTCTTACTTTGCTGCTTAAAGTGGCAATATAGCAGAAAAACAAGGTTGAGGTACTGGAAATGTGGGTGGTAAACAGAAAAGAAAACAAAACCAAGAAAAAATGCAAGGTGAGGAGAGGGATTTAAGCACTGACACTGAAAGAGAAAGCATGAAAAGGGAAGAATAAAATGAAATACTGAAATTCATACAGTGTATTTAGGCATGGAAATTAGGGAGAACAAATGGGGGAAAAAAAGAGTGAAAGATGAAGAGGTTAAAATATACATGTAGAGATAGATTAGAAAATAATCAAGTGAAAGGAGAAAAGCTTCCATAATTACAAAATTAACAGTGGACATATCAATACTAAGCATCAAAGACAAAGAGCTCTAGGAATATCTGTGGAAATGACAGTTAATCTGAAAGATGCTCATCTTCATTTCTTGAAGTCTGTCTCACTGTGTTCAGAAAAAAATCTGGAGGTAAATTAGAAAAGTATATGCAAATTAGAAATATATGCAAAGATTTATTCAAGTATCTCAACAGAAGATAATATTACCCCTTATTTATGCTAAGTAACATTTTCAGCCATTGGAATACATTATAGAACCATAGCAGCATCTGAATACTATCATACAGTAGAAACACAGCCAAGTGAGATTACTAGAAGCTGTTGAACTGCCTTTTAGAAATTAATACATTTTTGAGGTTGGGAGGTAGAGAAAATAGGGAAAGGCTAACGAAGAGGAACACTCTCACACTCAGGAGCTTTTTTGGGGTGTAGGATTCTACTGTAGATTAAAAATACATTCATGGGGAACTTTAAAGGCAGTAAATCAGAATTTGCCACATGACTGAACACATGAGAATTATTTGCAAATATATATGCCCTTATATTTAATGCCTGCCTTCAGAACACATGCCTTGCTCTACCAGTCATTTTGTGTCCTCATTTTCCCCTTCTTCCTCCAGCTTTGTTTCCTCCTAGTGGAAGCTTCAGGGATTTGTCCTGCTGTTCCAAGTTTGCACATGTTCAGTTCAACTACACCAAAGTAAGTAAGCAAGCAGAGTTTTCCAACTCAGCTTTACTACCAGCTTTATGAAAGCTTAGTGAGGTTTTCTTCCTCACATTGAAAGCAATGAACGTAACTATGTCAAACAGATGCTTTAGTGGGGATAAAGCACATTTAAAGTGAACTGTCATCTGAGGGATCCTGCAATTAAAATAAAACCAAATAAAACCAAACTGGAACGCTCATTCAAATTGGCATTTTTATTTGAACACAAATCAAGAAATAACCATATTTTTATTCTAAGTACTGAATCAGAAATGTATAATGGGGAACAGGAGAATTACGGGCTACACCAAAGGTTCAACATTCTTCTGTTTAGTACATAAACACATGCATTGAAAAGAAAAGGGAATGAAGAAAGGAAATAAAACCTAAAAAAAAAAAAAAATGGAGTCTTGCTAGATAAAGGCATCAAAAAGAGTAGTCTAGTAATAATTAGTATTTTAAAGTAATATACTAACCTTAGAAATAGAAGGAATCAAAGAATTCTTTGATATAAATGTGTGCGGTTTGTCAAACCTCCTTGTTGTGAAATACTACTCATTTCTTGCTGCTAAGCTGTGAAAATACAACCATGCTTGATTAGACTATGAAGCTGTTTACCTAACTTTTACCTTATGTACATATTTTTTTCTTGTTGCAAATTATTATAAAAATTGTGATTTTTTCATAGGAAAGAAACATCACAAATTTTACATTAAAGACTGCTCAAGTTCATCAAATATTACAGTGAGTCACTTGGCCGTATAAGGGAACCATACTGCTCCCATACAAATAAAATAACCAAAGGCTCTATTCTGTGATGCATATTGCCATTTCTCTAGGGGAAGGGCAAAAGGGTAATTGCAGAATAAAAGATGACTGAAAATAATCTCATGATAAACCCACAAAGAAGTCTTCTCAGCTTCTTTGGACCATAACTTCATAGCTAAGGTTGTTGCTGTCGTGGCGGACTAATAATGACACCTGGTCAAAATAATTACAGAGAAAAAGAGAGGGAGAGAGAGAGCTTTATTAAGCCATAAGTGTTCTTTTATATGTTTTATGTCATGTCATTGACTTATTGGCTGCAACAGTCAGCAAAATACAATAACAAGGTTGTGATTGGACAAACTCCAGCTTTGCAAGTTTTCTCACCCTGCTCTGTAGCTGAAACTTTCTTAGACTTATTTACAGTTTTCTGCTATCTAAGTAGCTTCTCTTTCTCACGGGTACACTCTGAAGTCTTCAAGGTTAACCCTCTCCGCTAAGGGAGCCAGGGATCTCACAGACCCACTGTAATTCCTGACAATTCCCCCTTTTTGTATTTGTGCTACAAAAATGACACTAATGGTTTGCTGCAGGGCCCTTTGCAGCAGACCGATCAAACAAGGTACCATCAGCAGCACAACTACAACAACTACCCAAATTAGCAAACCTGTTTTCACCAGAGATCTAACAAATGCATACAGCATATTCCATCTTTACAACCATGACATTGTGCTGACAGTAAGAGGTCAATTGTAGCTCTGTTTTACAGGGTGGCATGTCCAACACTGTTGACATCAGTTAACAACTCTCCAAGTGCCTCAGAAATGACATTCATTTGTTTAATCAACCAACAACCCAAGTTCTTTAACTTTTTGAGTGCCGTCGCAGTCTCAATTCCAAGTGCAATCACCAGTGCTGCTATAATCTCTCCAGGAATCCAAAAGGTCACTTCATCATCACATTGACTTCTAACTTGATGGGCAAAATATTTGATTCAGGTCTTCTGGGGTATCACAGCAATGTCAGGAGTAAGCAATGTAAGCCCTCCTAAGCTACATGGTCCTCCACTTAATTTGGAGGGCAATCCTCCCCATGCTTGATCCCCCCAAATAAGAAAGATTCCTTTAGGTAAGGTAACGGGTACATTAGTGGACTTAGATATGTTGATAATAGTATAATGAAGTGTCCTGATGGACCACATTAGCCAGAGCCACCTATACATTATGTTTCGGCTGAGACACCATCTGTCCACTGAGGAGTGGAACTGTCAAGCAGAGGACGAACACATCGCGCAGGCACCCATCGGGGACCACATTCTGTGAAGACACAAGCATATCCGCTTCCCCATGTGATTAGTTCCTGCGGCCCAGATCACTTACCGGTGACTAAGTCATGAACTTGCACTGGTACCCGCTGTGGCACCTTCTCCATTGTAGTCAAAGAGAAAAAATGTGAAAAAATAGGTGAAAGAGTAGAGTTATTAGGGAAGGAAAGAAAGTTAAGCACATACACAGCCTTGTCTCATCTTGCCTGTGGGGACTCCCCCTGCATTCCCCCTTTTTGTTTTTGCACAAGGCGCTTCAAGGTGCCATGCAAGCGTTCAACGCATGACTTGTCCTGTGGGAGAATGAGGAATCCCAGTTATGTGGTGGGATCCTCCTCCTTCCACTGATTTAAAAAATTCTGCACTCTTCTTGAAACATAGGCAAGACCATTGTCAGTTTTCACTTTTTGAGGGATACCGAGAGTTGCAAATGCTTGCTGAAAATGACGAATTACATGCAAAGACTTTTCTCCCGCTTGGGCTGTAGCACAAACAGCGTGGGAAAATGTATCAACGGAAACATGGACAAACCGAAGCTGCCCAAATTCAGGAATATGGGTGACATCTGCCTGCCGGAGTTGTAGAGCTTGTAGGCCTCTTAGGTTAACTCCATAAAAAACAGGGGTATGCTGTCCCTGACAATCAGGGCAGGAGGCAACTATAGATCATGCTGCGGATTGTGGCAGACCAAATTGTCAACACAGTGCTGAGCTGCCCTGGTGAAAAAATCAATGAGACAATAAAGCTTGCTGATGTTTGGAGCAGGCCCAAAGCCACAGCAGACACAAGGGCATCAGCCCTGACATTGCCCTCAGCGAAAAAAACAGGCAATGCAATGTGACTGCGAATATGTAATACAAAATAGGGTTCAGTTCTCTGTTGTATTGCAGACCATAGGTCCAAGAGTACCAAAAACAGTGAACGCTCATCAGTAAAAGACAAGACCGTCTTATCCAGCCATGCAACTAAATTAGCAACATAAGCAGTCTGTAACAATATTCACTGGTTGGGGAAACATTTGAAAAGCTACGGCCATAGCTCGCAACTCCACTATTTGAGGTGATCCCTCTTGCAAAACTACCTTGTCATGCTATTCTTGGTTGTCATACCGTACCACAGCAGCTTTACCATTCTTTCCAGATCCATCTGTAAAGTCCATCAACCGGCTCCGTTTGGCTCAAATGTTTTTGACTCACCGTTGTTTCCTGAAAAAAAATTAACAAGCGGATGGGAGGGCAAATGATAAGAAACCTGCCCATGGAAATCAGCCATTGCTGTTTGAATTTCGTACTTATTGGCTAAACACCATTCAAAATACCACGTTTGTACTGGAACAACAATGCAATAAGGATCCCTTCCTGTCAGTTCCATATATCTTTTACGAGCCTTCATAATAAGATCTGCTAGAAGCTCAAACAATCCTGGAGCAGTCTTTTGAGGCCGAAAAGGTAAAAACAGCCATTCCAGAACATGTAAAGGATCTGCCCATTCAGGGTTCCGTTGCACCAAAGTCCCAAAAGGAATTGTCCGATCAATGAGGACAAACAATTGAACTATCTATAATGGATCAATGCAGGACACAAATTTAGTTTGTTATAATGACTCTACCTGATGGATTGTTTGAGCTGCTGCAGGATCTAAAGTCCTAGGCTCGGAGGGATTAGCAGAATGCTTAAGCAGTTCCAATAAGGGTTGCAGCTGAGAGTTTGTGAGACCAAGATAAGGCCTGATCCAATTCAAAGATCCCACCAATTTTTTGGACATTGGTAAGTGTTTGAATGTTAACACTAAGTTTAATGGGTTGTGGTGTCACTCGCCGGGCCCCAAATATTTCCAGGGCTCAGTTCTTTGCACCTTCTCTGGTGCTATAACCAAGCCAAAGCACTGTAAGGATTGTTTAGTCACCCTTTCTAGATCACTCAGCTGCTCGTCTTTCCAGGCTGCAAGCAAAATGTCATCCATGTAATGGTAACAATAACAATCTGGAAATGGCTCCCGAACGGGTGACAAAGCTTGGGCAACAAACCACTGGCAAATTGTTGGTGGATTTTTCATACCTTGAGGTAACACCTTCCATTGGTATCTTCTGGCTGGTTCAGAATGGTTTACAGGTAATACAGTAAAAGCAATTTTCTCTTTGTCTTGTGGCATTAAAGGAATACTAAAGAAACAGTCCCTCAGCTCTATCACTACAATATCCCAGCCCATGGAGATCATTGAGGGTGCAGGAAGGCCGGGCTGCAGAGCTCCCATGGTGGCCATTACAGCATTTATCTGTCGCAGGTTATGTAAAAGTCACCACTTGCCAGATTTCTTTTTAATCACAAATACAGGAGTATTCCAAGGACTATGGGAGGGCTCAATGTGTCCAGCAGCAAGCTGTTCTGACACCAATTCTTGCAGGGCTTGCAACTTTCCCTCTGCTAGGGGCCACTGATTAATCCACACAGGCACATCAGTTAACCAGATTAAAGTAAGTGTGGGTTGATGAACACCCTGCAATGCAGTGGCCTCCATCAAAAATCTGTCGTAATCCTGACTCCCCATTGTTCTAAACAATCTCTTCCCCACAAGTTCAGGGGTGCGGAAGTTATATATGGTTTGATTGTTGCTGCTTGCCCTTCAGGATTGGTGATCAGCACAGGTACAAGAGATATGACTCCCTGAGTGGATCCCCCCAGCCCTACTATACCCATCCCATACCCATTCTCTTTCTCACGGGTACACTCTGAAGTCTTCAAGGTTAACCCTCTCTGCTAAGGGAGCGAGGGATCTCACAGACCCGCTGTAATCCCTAACATAAGGTTGTAGGGGCCAACTCCAAGGACGGCCGTTCAAGCCGTCAAGCAAGCAGGATGCCTTGTTAGTAGATAACCAGCTTCAAGGTCAACAGTGTACTTGTTCCATCAGCGGACCAAAAACAAAGGCAGTTGTCGGCTGCTGCGTGATCATGAAGCTGATTGGACAGTAACTGTGGCACACTTGTTTTTAGGCAAAAAAAAGGTATTGTATCCGGGACCTTGTAGTTAAACTTACAAAGGATTGGATGCCAGCCATGGAGACCATGGCAAGACAGGTACAAGAGGAGAGCGTGTCAAATCATGATTGGACTAATGAAGGGTCAGGTGCGCAGGCTTACTGTATAAAAATGTGCTGTAATCTGCAATAAATGGAGCATTGACTTAATCTCTGTGAGACTGCGTCTTTGACTCTGGAAGCTCCCTCACGTCATCTGGTGACCCCCGGCGTGATGCCCTTGTCGAACACAGAAAATGGGATGCTGAAGGCTTGCTGACTTCCTGGCGGAAAGACGCGGAACGGTTAAGAAGAGCCAAGTGGGAGCCAGATAGAGGAGTTCAGACAGTGGAGGGCTGGAATTGCCTACCAAGGTAGGAAGGGTCACTACCTTCCCCCCGTCACTCACTGCAAAGGAAAATGGAGGCCAAGTTTGCAGCGGCAAAGAAACTGCTATTAGGTATACTCGCTAAGCGAGGGGAAGCAGTTTCGGAGAAAAAGTTGCCTTGAATGGTGGAAGTTGCCTTGAATGGAGGAAGTTGGGGAGCAAGACAATAACCTCATATTGAGTCAGTGTCTTGCAGTCGGGGACCCCTCTTAATCATGGAACGGGAGGTGGCAATGCAACTGCTGACACAGATATTTTCCAAAAGGGAGGCAAGGACCCTATCTCCTTCTTTAGTATAACCATAGAAGGAAGTCGGGGACTCTCTGTGGGAAGCCACTGTAGGTGGTAGTAAGACAGCTAAAGAACTGGGTGCCACATTTACGGCGACCGAGTGAGATCAGAGCGGGAGAAGCGAAATGGAGAAGTCATGTCAGCTTGCCAGGACTGGACAGGATAAACAGCCCAGTAGAGGGTCATTTCTACCGTGGTACCAACCACCACCTGCCTTATATCCTCCGTTGCCTACCACAGACAATGAGGAGCAGGGAGAAAAGGAAGAAATTCAACAGTGTAATTTGTTAAGTCTTTTAAAATGTATAGAAAACTGTAATGTGTTAAGTGAAACAACGATTTACGATCTATCTGTGTGGGACGCGTTAGAGTTAGTCTGGGATAAAGCAACACAAGGTGATTTAAATGCTGCCTCAATGATGTGCCCATGGAGAGTGTGTTATGAAGTATTAAGAAAGTACATAGGAACTTCAGATGTTGTGGTGTCAGCAACTTCAGGTGTTGTGGTGTGGAATGTGCTGTGGCTTGTGTGGATCTGCCTGACAATCCCCCAAATCCAGGACATGTAGACCCTGAACAAGAGCCAGATCTGTTTCTGCCCAAGCTGCACAACTGGTATGCTGAGGTGCACCGAGAAGCCAGGAAACTGGGGAATGTAGAAGTGCTATCTGCTTTCCTAGTCATGTACTCGTATAATCAGGCTCTGCAATATCAGCCTTTAGAGTACAACATAACAAAGGAACTCCGAAAACCAGTGTTAGAGAATGGGCCGATAGCACCTTTTACCAGAACACAGCAAAGTCTCACTTGTTCGTGCCACAGATCTGGGAGCTAATTGCAAACATGATACCAATTCTCATGCAATATATGGTTCTCCTGACAGAATGGAAGCGCAGTGCAGAGGAAGAGGCAGGAGCCCAGGGCCAGAAGCCGGCAGAGCAGCTTTCATCGTTTCCTCCATCTGCCTCCCACAACCATGAAAAAGCGACGCCTCCTCCTCCTCCCTGGCGTAGGGAAGTGGAGGAAGCAGTAGCAAGGTCGTTAATGCAGCCCCCCCGCCCCCGGCTTCCACCCGCCCTCCCTGCACAGAGCAAAAATTGCTCAGTTATCTTACTCCAAGGTTAGCCCACTGGCAGCAGCTGAGCGGTCCCAAGGCAGGGGGGTGGCAGAACATTCGAGTCTGCGGGCATTTTGCAAACTGTGTAACCTGTCATGGTGATTCACTGTTTTCGCATGTTTTCACACATGCGTAATTGATTATTTCTATCAGCATAAGTTGCAGGACTGATTAACCAACAAGAAGGAGGCTATTCGAAGGAAGCAGCCGATCCTTTGCTTTATGCTTTTCTCATCGACCTTTTATATTTCTTGAAGTGTCACCATGATCCTTATGTTATAACACGTATCAGCTCTCCTACAACGTTGCCTGGTCCTCTGATGGAAGGAAATCAGCATGCGGACAGCCTCACCGGGTTGGCCACCCTTCCAGACACATTTCAGCAGGTGCAGTTGTCTGTCTCACACCTTCCTTCGCCAGAGTGCTTACACTTTGCAGCAGATGTTCTGTATCATGACTGCACAGGCACAGCGAATTATCCAGACCTGTCCAGGTTATCAATATCATCCGCCATGGAGGTGAACCCTTGAAGACTCACACCTTGGACATTGGAAGTATGTGCATATCTCTATCGCTACCTTTTCAGCATGCACGCGGAGAAAGACGCATGGCGTTTCTAGCTGCCTTTGCAATGCTAGGGGAGCTGACCTGTAAACTAGCTCGGAGGTCAGACATGAAGTAAGGGAGATGAAGGTAATAAAGGCAGGACCCTCATAACGAGACTAGAGACCCTCACTGGTGGCCACTCATGTGCACACCAGGGAAAGTTGCATAATGATGAAGATGGAGCTTTGCCCATCCTCTGGTCACCTCCTGACACGTATTGGCCCTACGTGACAGGACACACCAGATATAAAACAATTGTGGATCTGAGACGGGGAGAGACTCCAACTGAGACCTACGTTGTCCCTGCGGGGACACCCACAAGTTTGGAGCCTGTCAGCCACCTCTCATCCATCGGGAGAATGACCGGTCTCGCTATCCGGCTGGCAAATATTCTCTCTTAAGTAATTGCTCTGTAGCT
>VZSG01001464.1:3621-35694 GCA_013398315.1 Nothoprocta pentlandii | reverse complement strand
TACAATGCTATAATGCACTAAGACTTTTCCTTCAGGAGTATTCTTAATCTGTGAAGATCAAACTTGCAAAGCATTCCACAAACACCTGTCGAGGAACCTTGCTACCTCATCAAGCTAACTATGTTTATGTCATCAGTGAGAGATCTGCTAAATATGACAGTGTGCAACTGTGCCCGATCAAGGACTAACAGAAGTATATCAGACAATACCTGTAATGATGAATTAGCCTTCTGAGATGTGCCAACCAGAGCTACAGCTTCATTGCTTGCACCTGAAGTAGCAGCCAGGAAAGCGCTAGGGGATGTAATCAAGCTTGCTTGCTGGATAGCTAAACAATTAAATTTAACCTCTGCTATTATAACTCAGATGCTTACAGATGTAGATAGTATAGGGCATGCTACACTACAAAGACTTTGAGGGAATATGTTGTGTGCCCAAAAGAAAAATACAAGGGCTGAGGAATAACCTGGGGAAACTAATGACTATGAAACTGGGAATTGATAAATGGCTAAAAGGTTTGGGCATAACAGGGTGATTTTTAGATTTGTTCAAACAAGGGTTAATGATTCTGATCACTATTGTAACTGTGATTATAATTATGTCTTATGGGTTAAGCATTGTGTTAAAAATGCTTGAGGGTGCTCTGAGGAGGGTATGGTTGGTTCAAAAAGAAAACGGGGGAATTGTAGGAATTTACTTAGAAGAAATTCTGAGTGGGCGCACTGAACCAGCCATACAAGAAGGTTAACACAGCACCTAGCTCGCTTAATAAAGTACCTTTAGAAAAGGCATGTTTAACAAAGCACATAGCCCTGTCTCTAAGGTGGCCTTGAGGACAGAAAACAAGAAGTCCGTTGAAGAAGCGAGCCAGGCAGAGAGGGATGCAAGGAGGGAGGATTGACTTAATCTCTATGAGACTGCGTCTTTGACTCTGGAAGCTCCCTCGCACCATAAGGTAATGAAAATAACTCTTTGAGGAGGTGTGTTGCTGAATGCTTGCCCACAATTTATCTTTCTCGATGGAAGAACACCTAAGCAATGGCACACAAATGCAACCCAGTTCAGAAAACCTGTAGTTAAATTTATGCTGGACATTCTTTGGAGTCTAGAACTGGAAAATGTTCGGAATGATGTATTTGCAGTATTTCCTAGAGGCATGACCTTATATAAAATATCTCTTAATTTTGCATATTGGCATGCATATATTTATATGTCATAGGAGATATGCTCTGTTTATGCTACATTACTCTCACTGGCTCTGAAAAGAGTACAGGCAGGAACAGACAACACTCAAATCTCCATGCTTGCTAAAACTTCAAAAAAATAAACATTTGCAGGAATGGCCTATAGTTGTAATCAGATAGTATGGTTTCCAGTGTAACAAAGGCTTTGTAATTTCATTTGACATTTCCTATAGTAGAAGTGATCATTGCTTTATTATAATGTTATCTGTATGGCATAAAGTCAGGTATGATCTGTATTTGTTTTGAAATTTTCTAGAATTTAAGAGTTACAGTCTCCTACAGATTGAAATCAGCTGATGATAACATGTTATTATAAAGGCATTTAGAGTCTTATGGTGAGAGTAGTTCCTTGGAAATCTCTAAATTATATTTGCCATCATCACTGCAAATGTTTTCATGCTCCTAGAAGAACTAGAAGATTTAGTCTTCTAGTTTTAGTCTGCTTCTGTCCATTGGGTCACTGTATGCCTTTTAGTCGAATATATGCAATATGTGGATTGTTGTCTATTGCAGCAAAAATTATATGAATTTGTTATATGTGGTTTATTTAGCAAGATTAGTGTGCAAAAAATCTTAGAAAAAGATCGATCTTTAACTAACAATCATTTTGTGAAATTAATTTCAGTGATTCTATTTACAAAGATATATGTATAACACTGTGTATTGTGATAATTTCTTTTACACATATCACTGGGGGTAGTGTTTGATCACAAGAAACAAGGAAATACCAGACAGATACTGGAGCACATGAATATTGGAAATACAATTTCCACCTCTGTCTCTTATTACTCCTCTATTGCCCACTAAAGTCAGTAGGAATCTTTCTGTTGACTATCATGACTTTTATATGACAACATAGACACTCTAGTGAAAGCGCTTTTTTTTAATGGATGAAGCAAAAATTTAAACAAAAGACTTTAGAGTTGAGAGTAGTTGAGATGGAAAGGATCATGAAGTACACCTCAGATCAGAAATTTGAGTTGTCCTGGCTAAAACAAAAGAAAATAGAAAAAGTCTCCATTATTTTTTTCTGATTAGAAAATTAGAATTATTGCAGTACTTATACAGCAGGGTGGTCCTCAAAGTAACAAATGAAATAAAAAATGCAAGCAAACTGCACAGAGGACATTCTATAGGAGAAATTATGTCTCCAGGATAGATTAAATCAATTTCATGCACAATTTATTAGTGTTGTCACAGATGGCTTGCTCTAAGACAAAGCTTAGTTGAACTGAGTTACTCACCTAGAGTAGCACGTAGTGATACTCCACAGGAAAAAAAAAAAAGCCATTAAAATGCATATACTGGGCAGAAAAGATGGAAAAAAAGACAGCTTGAGAAGGACATTTGTGGTTTACAAGCTGTTGATTGACTAACTACAGAAAAGGAGATTACTGATAATTTCCAGCTATGGTATCCAGAAAAATTTCGAGATATTTTGGTTTAAATTAATTTGAATTTCTACCAGAAAAGAAGGCTTAATCTCATGTATATACCCGAGTTCACAAATGCTGTATGACTGAAACATAGACCTTCAAGCTACCTTGAAGCACAAACAATTGCAATTTGCTATATAGCATCATTATTTTACCAGAAAGGAACTCATTCTCAAAAGATTACATACTGAACTGATTTTAAACCGGGTTTATGTCATAGGGAAAATGAACTTTCTTGGCATATCTCCACTCCCTGATGCATATTTATCCAAAGCATAGTCCCTGTCAAGGCCCCAAGGTAGACATGATTGACAGCTTCACCATTCTAGAGGGGACTAGTAATGACATAGCATGGGTATTGCAGTGTGTGTCAGCCCTGAAATGAAGTTGGCACAGACATTAGAGTAAATTTAAAAATAACTGCCGTACTGGCAGCCATATGCTGTAAAAATTATATTAAACTTGCTCTTACCTTTCTAAAGTGCTTACAGCTATGGGAAAGTAATAGAAGACTTGTACAAAACCTGTGAAATATTCCCTTTGATTTCAGGTTTTTAATGTTCTCCTATGTGGGCTAGTACTACAGCTGTTCACCCACCCACAGATGCTTTATGCCATAGAATGTGTGCATGAAGAACTTTATTTTTCTGGATTGTCTAACCACACTTTTCTGAGCAATCAAGTCAGAGAAGAAAGAGTTCATTCAAGATAATACATACATAAAACATAAACTGTAACCTCTTTGCTTTCTTTATCCTCAGCTAATTCCTGAAAAAGGTAAGTGACTCTGATTCTTTTTTTTTTTTCCTTCTTTTTTTCCCCCTTCCTATTTCCCCTTCTCTGCTGCCCTAGTTTGCCTGTTGCATTTTGTAGTTAGCAGCTACTGAAGCAGTCACTAGGACCAGCTGTCACTTGTTGGTGTATTAGACACCTCCAAATTAAACTTCAGGTTGGAGGAAAGTATGGAGACTGTACTTGTTGTTCTGCTCAATTACTTGTTTCTGTCCTTAGACAACTGAGTCAATCATGCTTTTCCTAATAGACCTCCCTGCTATGTTTAATGCTACTGACTGTTAGTACATCTACCTATATCTGAGCAATGTTTTTCCTAATGGAAACATCTACTTTTGTTTGATAGAAAAAATATTGGACTTGTTTACAGTAAATGAAAATGGCAGTCAGGTATTGCTCATCATCAAAGACAGTCTCATGGAGCAATTGAGAAAATTTGTTTAATTATGGTCATCTGGAGCGTCTGTGATGCTAGGCTTTTTTCTTTTTTTTTTAATATAGTAATGCATTGCTAGAGCTAAATATAAATAGAATATCAATAGAATAAAAGGAAAAACCCTGATAAACTGTGTTCATGTGGCATAGTTTTCAACACTAACTTCCAGATGAATAAATTGGTAATATGAGTAACATTTACAACCCTACTTATATGATCAGTGAATAAAGGAAGAAAATATATACATAAAATCACATTTTCCTGTCATAAAAAATTCAGCATTAAGATGTTCTCACTTTTCAATCCTTTCTTTCCTGTTCAAAAACTGACTCTTAATCAAGGAAAAAAATGAAGGTGGGAAGGACCCCAGTATGTCTTCTGCTCCTTCTTCCATGCACCTGTGTATGTAACCTTCCAAGCCCCCAACAACTGTCTTGTTAATACTTTCAATTTCTGTAACTCATCAAGATGTAATTTGACAGTAGCAGTAGTAGTATTGAGACCTGCTGCAAGTAAAAAAGCAACCATTTTCCTCTGAAAACTACCCCAGTCTGGCAAAGAAGAAACAAAAAAAACCTCTGGCTTCCCATTTGAAAGTGCATCTGAAAATCCCAAAAGATCAGGAAGACCAAGATTCATGCAGCTTAACAGCTTCAATCTGAACTTGGAGAACCTTCCTCCTTCCTCTGCCACCAAAAATACCGAAAAAACTCTGAAGTTCATATTCTGTTACTAAATAAAGTACTTAGAGGTGTTTAGAAATTGTGGACAGCTAAAGACTGAGAATAGACTTCTTGCATTTCACTCACTAACACTTTTCATATTCATAGATCCGTCCACCCACTAACTGGAAGTTTTTGCTGCCAAGAAAATTGTGCATAAACCTTTTTTTTAATGTGTTGTTCATCATTTCTTAATTTAATCAACTATAGCCAGTGTTGAGTTTTACCTGGGAAAAAAACAATTCACTAAGAATTTCAAAATAAAAACAGTTTGAAAGTAGTGTTCTAATACTAAAACAATCATAACAAAAAAAAAAAAAAGAAAATAAATATAAAAAAACCCTCAACTAAGTCCTAAGTAAAGATAGAGTGGCATGTGAGCCACTTCTTTAACAATTTACTACCTAGATATCACATCCTGGGGATTATCAGAAAGGAAATAGTCAGCAGAATTATTCTCTGGTTACTAAGTTCTCTTTAATTAAAAAGCTGAAGTCCATGTCCACAGCTACTAGCTAGATGAGATTTGGGAGTGAGGGAGGAGTCCCATGCACTTAAAATTATCTAAAGATTGTGATTTGTGCTGTAAGGACTTAACCTACTCAAAGGGGCATTCTTCAGCAATCATATGATTTGAGACTTTATACCCTCTCTTTCATGTGAGTCAGTAAATACATCTCCCTTATGTGTTGGCATCTGAGATGCACATCCTGATGTTTATAAAGAGAAGGCAACTGCACTGAAATAGGTACCTAAATTTACACTGCAGATCAAGTGTCTGAAATGCTCAATAACTATTAATTTAATAGGTGTCTTCCTCTTCTCATCTGATTCTATGATTTCTTTAACATTTATATTCTAACTGTAATTTGTAAGAATTGCTGAATATTATGTTTTACAAAACTTCAAGCGACAGATTTTAGAAAAGCAGCTCAGCCCCAGCTTCTGTGAACTGAGGAGTAGCTTCTCTACTGGTGAAAATTAACACAGCTACAATGACTTATGGAAACAATGTGAAATTCTCCAGCTTTGGGCTTGACTCTAAAGTTACTAGGTTCATTCTGTAAACTCAGCAAAAAGTGAGCTTTGAACATTCACAGACAGAATATTAATGCTCCTGGTCTTTTCCTCAAACCCATGAGAGGGAGAGGAAGTCTAAACATGCCAATCTTAACTTGCATGGCTGGGCTTTTCGTGCTTCTCTCTCACAGTGATATATTGCAAGTTACAGCTGGAAGGCCAGCTTAGATTTTTAATCTAAAGTTAGCCTTGCTTCAAAAGAAGAAATTTAGTATCCTTGTATAAATAGTGCTTTTAAAATTTGAACAAATGTTTGCTCTTCCACAAATCAACCCTCTTTGTGACAACAGAGGGTAAATGGAAAGGTACAAATTAGGATATACCATATCGTTCTTTTGAAAGTGTTAGTTTTCCTCAAATAGAAGGTAACCTGGACTAGAGATCTTAAAACAGTCCTGCTATTCTGAAATGGGAGCTCTGCAATTTACATACGGATTCAGATTGGCATTTTTAATTTTATTTCTGTGCAGTCAGACAACTTCTTCAGATAATAATTATTTTGACATATTAAATCAAGAAAAAATATCAGGGACCACTCTTTTACCTAATTCTTAGTTATTCAGCCCTGGCATTAATTTGTCAGATCTGGCTTCAGTTTAGCTATCATAAATGGTATTGTTGCTATTTTCAGGAAGCATGTAACACAGTCCCCTTCCTCTGCTCCATTATCACAGTATAAACCTACAGTAGTGGCTAGTCTTCTATGTTAGTCTCTTTTTTTAATCGGGTTGTTTATGACAAAATTATCAACCCCGTTCTTGACTTGTCCAGAGTACTGCCACTTGGGCCCTGAGAGTTGCTGAGCAGCAGCAGCAGGTATGAGCTGAGGAAGTCGAGGCAGCATTAGAAGTCATGCGTGACTTTGTAATAGCAGCTTCCTCCTCCAGGATTTGTCAATTTTGATTTTGCTGTTCAGTCAGCAATGGCATGTATTGTTTGCCTCCTGTCTGTTCCACAAAATAAAGGGAATCATTTTCTCTTCCAGGTGACAAGACTGAAAAGGAAACCTCTGCAACAGGCTTCATGGCTTTACTTACTTCTTTTCAAAGTTTGTATTCCAAATTGAAGTTTTCTGCTTTCTTTCCACTGCCTGTGGAGGAAAGTAAGGGTAGAGACAAGGAGAGTAGAGAGGTAGGAACAAGAGGGAAAGGACGGAAAGGACAAGTCTTATTTGTAGAATGAATTGGAGGCTGCAGATGGTACTCTTAGTATCTTGGTTCCTACTAGAAACACCCATACCATAAAAGCGAGGAGTAGGATGAAAAAACTGTATAGTACTAATCTATAAAGGTAGTATAATATCAAAATGTGAAGAAGGTTGATGATTTCTGAGGCAGAGCTGATAGAGAAAGAGAACCTAGTACCAAGATCTATGCTGTCCAACTATGAATCTCTGAAGTGATCAAGTATATTCTTCTGCATGCAGTCATACACTAGCATGGCTTTCATATGAGCAACAGCCTCTTTTTCCAAGAGCTTGCAACAAATAAGCTCAGTTACTAAGCTATGGGATTTCTGTTAGAGCTTGCTTTGAATTCTTCATTGTGCATGCATTGTGCAAAAGCGTGCCAAATATTTTTGCCTGATTTGTCTGTATTTCAAATATGTAAATAGGATTTACGTGGGCTATTAGGAGTTTGGTATGAATCTTTTTGTTTGTGTACTTTTTTTTTCTTTTTTTTTTTTCCTCTTTCAAATATACACAATACTAATGAGCCACAAAGCTCTTGCCCCGAGAATGCAAATTGCAATTTTAGTTGTGGAAATGTTAAATGTTTTCATATTCACCAGTTCACACATTGTGCAGTGACTCACCAAAATGGATTGTGTTAGTCATTTGATGCTTCAGCTAACAAATATGAGAAAACATGGATTATTTTAACAATGGTTAAATGAACATATGTGAGCTTTTCTGTAGAAAAATAGATTTAAACATATACTTTTATTTTCATTTTACAAACATGAATGAGACATAGCATCTATGGGGAATCTTGATTATTTGGGAAAGAAATTTTAAAAAAGATACTTCTCCAGATTTTTTTTCCCAAAGTTTGCAGTATGTTCTATTCATTCTTTATGCCTTCTTTTCTCTAAAATCTACTTATCCTTTATTGTTCAGATGTTATTAAAGGATGATACTTCCCTCTTTGCAGAATATTGTCAAAAAATATCAGTACTGTTGGACTGTTGGACTGCTTTGTAGTTAATAAGGAAATATTGTGTTACCTTTGTTATGTTAATGGTAGAATTTTCCTTAAAAACACTACTATATGTTAAGTTCCGGGGTGACCTGGAACATTATGCTTTTAAGGAAGTTGAAATGAACTTGAATCAAACTCTTACCTGTAGGGCTTTGTTTTTGTTGAAGAAAGGTTTTTGTCCCAAGGCAGGCTGATCTCAGTAGACAATCTTCATTTTCTCTGAGAGATGCTTCGAAGATGTAATACAATATAATGAAATTGTAATAATCTAAAAAGCATGTCTGTAAATCCAGGTAATTTGTATTCTGAAATAAATGAATGTATTTCATTTTCTAATGACTGAAAACACAATGTGCCTTTTAACTGTAGGAATGAAATATACCAGCTTGCTCCTCTAAATTCAACCTTAAAAGAGCTATTATTCCATAGGATAATTAAGAAGTTTGTGATTCAAAAAAGTTAAATTCTACCTGGCTCCTATATAAAAATCAGTGCAGGATATGTGATGGTACCAACACAAGTGTGTATGGACATCTAGAAAGCATCATAATTTTCTGACAGACAAATAAAGGGCAAGTGTGTTAGGGAGGTACCCCAGATGTTGGGAAATAATGAAAAAAATATATGTTTATGAAGTACTAGAGACTTCTGTAAAGTTTATTCTTAAGACAATCATGTCGACCTAAAAGTGTTCATCTAGAAAGCAAAATCCATGCTGTTACAGCAGACACTATAAAAATGTAAATGCAGCTTGAAGCATGCTTTATTCATGAATTTCTCAAAATATTGAGGCCTTAAAGTAACAAAGCTAAAATACTTCCCTGTTTAAAAAGCTAAAAGATGAAATATGTATTTAAAGTTATAAATTATACGTATATGTGATTTATAATTTATTGGCTATAAAAGTTTTATCATAGAAAAAAAGGAGAATGGGATATATGTAAATACAAAAAGCAAAGTAAACACTTTCATAAGACTAATGCAGAGAACAGAGCACATTTGGATTTTTTTTTTTTTTTTGGTAGTATGCTCTGATTTTCTCTTTCATGCAGTGATGATGTTTATCCAGTTCAGTAACACTTTGCTAAGCAGATCGGTATGTACATTAGCTAAAACAGCCAAATCTCATGTTAGTTGTATTCAGGTAGCCAAGTCCTAATTTCTTTCTCTGATTTTTATAATGCATCTACTGAGTTAGGTTTCACAGCCTTGGCAGAAGTGCATATTTAAAAACAAGGAATGTCTGAGAATAAGAGATTGTAAAAGAAGAAATGTTTCAGGCTTTCTAAACCAACCACAGTAACCTGTAAGCAAGGCTAATGTACAGCATCACTCAGCCCTCTGTCTTCCTCCTAGTTAAATACAGTGAAAATATGGGCTACATCTAGGTCTATTTAAATGTATGTATAATTAGGAATTTAATGGACTGTGTTGTTCTGATTCACTCAAGATTAGTTGTTAACTGTAAGAAATTGATTACATTCACGACTCTACTACACATCCATTTTGGCAATGAGTGCAAAAACACACAAAGCTATTAGCAAGCTTGCTAGTAATGCTATCAACTGATTTCCAAGAAAAAAAAAAATCTGATTGCTTTACTTTACGGAACCTTCTGAAGTATGCAGCTGCCAAGACTGTACAGAAAAAAAAGTTAATACATAAGAGTTTCTGCTTAGAAATTTTATTCTTGAGCTCATGCCTGTTCAAGACTAAAACAGAGATTGCTCCTGTTCTCCCTCATTATTCCAGTGGCTTAACATGAAGCATTTGAAGAATAAACTGGGCTTTAGGGGTGAATGACACAATCTACTTAAAAATACCTGATGTCAGAGCTTAGCAAAAAAAGAAAAAAAAAACTGCTATTGATTATTTTATATTCTACTTTTTTTATGCATGTATTTTCGACTGGAGGTTAATGGGTTAAATGTTTGTCCTGCTGCATTGCAAACAGGGACAACTAATGCTACCTGAATAAGGAATTAATCAACAAATAGTTTCTTCATTCATTCTTCATAAAATAAAGCACTTTATACTACCTACTCCTACTTCAGTCTTTCCTCTCACTTTTTTTAAGCCCAAATCCATGCATTCACTGAAATAAAGACAAGTTTAAATATGAATGAATTTAAGTCATTTCACATAATTTTATTTTGATTCTTCAGCAGTTAGACATCATTGCTTAAGGAAAAGGAGAGCTCCTGTCTGATAACCATTAGAGTGCTTAATCTTTTTTCCCTGGGACATTTATAAGAAAGTGGTACAAATACACGCAAGTCACACAAATGCCTGTGTGATTTGTGGTTTTTTACTTTCCTCAAGACATTTTTTGTTGTTTCTTCTGCCTAGTCTTTTCTTTGTCTTTTCCCTTCTTTGTCTATTTCCTTTTATCCTTGTATCTATATTTATACCTATCACCTCTATTCTACTTGGTTGGGCTTCCTATTTTATTTTACTTGCTGAACTCCTCCTTTATGATGCAAAAATGTAGTTATTTTCATTTTCTGAATATGAGAGATAAGTAATAAGCCACCAAAACTTGAAGTATTTGTTTGTATGATCCCTTCAGATATTAGAATCCATAGCAAATCAAACACCTTAATAAAATATCCCTCAAAAGGAATCCAGTCCTAATAAGGAATATTTGCCTCTGAGAAAATGGGTAGATTGCAGCAGCAAGCAGCAGAGTTGACATCTGAAAGTTGATATTTCAGGAATACTAGAATTTAAAAAAAAAAAAAAAAGGGAGCTGACAGGTTAATACAGCAGCCAAGTAGGAAGATCTTCAGAGATCTTTGAGGGTTTGTCCTTGAGAGCATTAGTTTGGTTGCACAAAAGCCATATTCTTCTCCAGCAGAGCTTCCCTTGTTACAGAGAGCAAATACCAGGCTTACCAGGCAGACTTTATACAATGAGATGAAGAGTGTCTCGAGGTTCTCAGTTCTTCCCTTCTTTCAGCTAAACTTCCTGGTTAACAGGAGGATTCTTTCTCTGTGTTTTTTTTTTTTCGGACTGTTTTTCTTTGTGTTTGTATATCTGTTGCTGACCCAAAGGGAGACTGTTTAGTGTATCACATGTGGGATTAGATGTGGGTAGAGTGATTAAAACTAATGATCCTCCATTAGATGTGGGATTAGATGTGGGTAGAGTGATTAATACTAAACTATTAGTAAACTCAGCGAGCACTTTCAGTATTTTATCCATTTTAATTCACAGTGGAACAAAAAAATCACTTAGGAACATCTACCTATTTGAAGCTAGTACACAAACATTTGCGAAAATATCTGCACCATCTTTTTAACCTAGCCTCTATTTTAGACAGTCTAGTCTTTTTTTAACCATATAATACTTCCTCCATAAATGTTGTTAAACAACCCCTTTCTTTGATGTGCTACTCAGATGCCTGTCTCAGACTCTATTTAATTTCATTCTTTCTTTGAATGGCTATAATCTTGTTTCCCTTTATTCTGTTACAGATCTGCAAATTTAAATGAATTTGCTTTCTCCATAGATTTGTGTGACCAAGAATAGAATTTCATCAACGAGAAATGCTCACTTTCAAACATTTGGGCAGGGATGCCAAAGGGAGAAGATGAACACCAGCCAATCCTGGGCATCTGGCTATTTCACTTATACTTTTAACAGGGTGTTGAGCTCCTTAGTAAGATTTGCTGATCACAGAAAACACTATTAGTTTTGCCTGTAGATAAGCTCCGTTTGTCTTTGAAACTTTGCAGATTTTAACTTTTAGAGATAAAGCTCTTTGGACAGTCTAGTCCCTGAAGTGGAATAAATTGTTAAGTTACTGTTGAAATACACCTTCAGTGAAACCCCTGGTATTGACCCCTTGAAGTTTTCTGTTTTCCACTAAGATGTATTACTATCAAGGCAGATGTTTCTCCAAAATCTCTACAACATTTTATATTCAATTTATTACACGTTTTATTAAGGAAAGGCCCCAGTTTTTCATTTGTTCTAATATTTCTCACCAAAACCTCTTTCAGTGATGTGGGGCGGAAAGAAGACATGGTAGAGTCAAAATATGAGACGATGAAGAAAAAACATGAATGAGGATGAGAGATGGGAACTTACTTTTAGGATGACTCCAAGGATTACTAAATATTAAAAATTCTTTATTGTGTAACAGACAACTTGAAAAATTCTGAAGGAAAATATGTCTCTGCTCTGCTTTCTTGGCTGCTTTCTTACCACTTAATGACATAGTAATAATATATTCTTTTAGTCCAAAGTCTTTGAACCTTCTAATTATTAATAGAAAAATAGAAGAAAAAAAAAGATAGGAAGTTTTTTCCTTTTAGATCCTTTCTATTTTAATGAGATTTAGTTTTTTGGAAAGTCAATAGATCTAGAATAATACATATTAACAAATGGCAAATCTGAAAGGTCAAGTGGTTTTAAATAACAGGAGAGAATTATGAAAGTTGCCTTTACATCTTTTTTTTTCTTTTCTCATGAGTACATGGTGGGCTATTGTTTTAATGATATGGCCAAGTTCACTTTTTCTCATAGTTTCTCACATAATATTATGTGTACAATATACATTGATTACATGGTCTTAATTTTTATTTTGCCACTTGTATAGCACTCTTCCTATAATCTATAAGTGCTTCAAAAACATCAGTGACTGTACCTGCACTTTACAGATTGGAAGTAACTGAGAAACTGTTACATAGACCATTTAACTACCTACCCATTATTATGGGTACTTGTATTTTCAGAGTCCTTTGTACTTCATATGCTGAAAACACAGATACCCTTGGCTTTGTTTTCAATTGCCCTCTGTAGATAGCATTGATATGGCCAAAGTAAGTTTATGAAAAACAAGTACACAATTTGTGAACACCTGTGAAACAATTCAGTTGTAATTGAGTTGTCCAGGCACTTTGCAAGAGAATTTGAAGTAGAATCCAGTATTCTGAGATAAGGTTCAACTGATGTAACCATGCTACTAGCCTTTTTAACACCATCTTTCTCATAATATAGCTTCAAGCTGCTGCAATTAATGATGCAAAAGACATAGAGAAAGCATCTGCATTCACTTGACCATCATCCAATCAGTTCGTGTAGAAAGTATGTGAAAATATATATGTGCCTAAATAAAGACAGAATAATATCAGCAGCAGACTGACATAATTAAATGAAACATATTTTGAACTAGATGTTTTGGTAACATATTACTTCTGTAGTGTATTTCATCAATTTGTGTAAGTATTTACATATTTTGTTTTCTCACATGACCTTATTGTAACTTTGGATCTTTCATTTCCTTCGATAACTTTCCTGCCTTCCTAAACCATTGTTTTTAATAGTTTCTGTCATTCTGCTTACATTTCTGCTTTTTATTATAATTCTTTCCCTTGAAAAAAATATACTTGAAATAATCTAAAATGTGGTCAGTTTGTATACATTTTTCCATAATTAAATCTTCCTCTGGGTAACATATTTGAATCTCTCAATCATTTACTAAAGCACAAAGTTTTGATCTCATTTTATCTTTGTATATATATTAAAGTAGCTAGCTTTAATGATTTCTTATAATCATGCACTCCCCATCCATTTCTTTTACATTTTGACTTTTGGGGAAGATGTTGTGATATATCAAGAACTACATGAGAAATACAATGAGGAGCTAAACTGAAATTCTCTGAAATAGGTGTTTAAAATTTTTTCTTTATACTTTTAAAATTTCTGAAATAAATGGATTTAGATTGAAAACTTGCTGATTAACGTTTGCCAAGATTTCCCTATTAGGGTGGGGGATTTTTTGTTTTGTTTTGTTTTGTTTTGTTTTGTTTTGTTTTGTTTTGTTTTTTTGTTTCAAACACCATAATCAAATTTTTATTTTTCTGGGTTTTCTGCTTTATAAGCACCTCATGTTCCAGATTCAAATGCCTTTGTCACCGCAATCATACCCTACTCACTGATTTCCCATGAGTGGATAGTTTGACTAAAGCAATTTACTTTCAGAATTACTAATACAACTTATATTTAGCCTACTCATAATTAAAGCTACTATTTACTATTATGTTCTTTAGTAGTGTATGCCTCTAAGATTCTACCTGACACGCTTTGGATCCAAAAGTAGAAGACTAGCTTATGATCACATATGTGCCCCAGAAGAATTCTATTACCTGTTTCAGACACTTTACAAACTATATTTTCAGAACATACTCTTTAATATACACCTATTAAGGTTCATTCTTATCTCATTTATGCTGGTATAAATCACATTGAAATTATTAGTTACATTGTTGTTGCAGCATTGTACTGAGAGGTGAAGGAGAATGATAAAATTCATTTTAATTGACACTAATTGGCAGTAAAGTTTTTAAGAGGATAATTTTAATAAAAAGGCATTAAATAGACAGATGATCTGTTCAAATTGGCCCAAGGCATTTTCTTATTCTAAGAAATGCTGATGCCTTACTATTTATATCATAAAGCTAATTTCCCAACTAAAATCAGCTTATCATGGAGTCTTAGGAAATCTTGATAGCAAGTCTGATCTTACTGCTAACCTTCTCTCCTGTGCTGAAAGGAACTGTCATGTTGATGACTGACACCTCCATCATCAGGGCTAAATAATACAAAACCTCTAGGAACATTTCCTTCCCATTTCTCTAGCTGCTGACCACTGCTGTTGAATCTGAGTACATTCTGAAGAGAGTATTTTTCTTGTCCATATTCCTTTCCCGAACTGCAAATCAGTTTTTGCCTTTCTACACTTCCTCACTTGGAAGAGCTTTCTCTACTTATCTTCTACAAATGATGCTAAACTTTTCCTTAAACATTTGAAAATCATTGACTTTGCTCATAGCACACACTCTGATGTGTTTCTTGTTCAAGGAGATGAGAAAAACGAGATTGTGCTGAATGTTGCTGAATCATACTGAATTGGTATTCAGCATTTGTGTCTTGTGTATATATAGTGTATATTGTATTCAAGGAAAGGTGAGGTGCCTCTCTAATGTGTGCATTTATACATACATTTAGGTACATACTGTAGGTGTATGTGTGTATACATGTTTATACATATACATACACAAAATGTATGTATTTTGATTCAGTACCAGTATCTCATGTTAATAGGTTAGTAAAGCATCTGCATAGGAGACATCTATCTAATTGTTTGGTCCAATTAGTTAACATAAGTAAGAACATTTTCATGTCCTTCATGTGGAACTTCTTATGAACTCCTTATTGATGGCTGGTGCAAATGAAAGAATGACTTCTGGAAAAAAATCTTCCATAATATTGTAATGCAATGGGGTCAGTATTCCTAATTGTGCGGAATAAAGGCAACCAGCAGAGACCAGGCTGCAGCCCACCACAGAGCACAAAGCTGTCCTCTCCCTGGTGTAAGTTTGCTGTGGTCTGGTCATTTATGAGAAACCGTCATTGCTGTTTGAACCATTGTGATTTAAGGTAAACCTCTGAAGCATTTTTGCCTTGGTTTGTCTTTCCTGATGATTTGTCTATACCGTGTGTACCTGTCAGTATATATTAATGTTTTAACCGTTATCCAAAACCCCCACTTGTCACTGGAACTCTTTCCACAATATGCCATACATAGAACTGACACTCTAATAAAATAAGGTGATTGGAAAATGTTATCTCCGCAGCATCTTGCTAGACTAAATGTTTGGAGCACTGAATATTGAAGTTACTGAATGCTTGCACTACATTCTAAACTGATGAGAACATTTATTTTCATCTTAAGCTTAAATTAAAACTTTTTTTTTTGCAGGTGCGGTATTGAGGATGTAATTAATTAAATATTAGATTTCACTTTCAAGAAGTTAAACAATTTAGACCCTGTTTGTGCCCACTTGCTAGGGATGTAGATGTGTGTGTATAAATTATATCTGATCTCTTCATAATTTTTAATAGTTCAGTCTCCCCTGTGGTAACCAGTGCATGCAAATCTACCACTTTAATAGAGCTCCTTAGTGCTTTGAGCATTTTTTCATGGTGCAGTTACTGGGTTAATAATTATATTATTTGGACATGTAAAATGATAGAAAGAAGAGGAAAAGGAAGGTAATTCAATTTTTTTGCTTCTTGCTTTTTATTTATTCTTTGGTATTAATATATATCTTACTTTTCTCAATTAGAATCAAATAAATGAGTTCCTGACCAGGAACTTTTAGAATAAAGATTTTCACAAAGCAAATTTTTACTTTAGTTTAATCATAATCATGTTTGAAATTTAAATCCCTACAAAGAAAACTAATAAAGAAGCCGTGACGCACACACATACACATGTCTGCAGTGGCACAAATGCATTGTCTTAATAATAAAATTCCCAGCTTTCTTAATAAGGGAACATTCATCATTCAGATTCTATGAATTATTCTCAGAGGTTCCCTGCTAATGGCAACTACAGAAAAGGAGACCTATAGATAGTGTATATTTCTTTTTTTCCACATACAGTGGTTTCTGGTTTCTGAATATTTTGCTATTCAGAAATACTGGAACAATTTCTGCCTGGTGAGATTTTCAGCTTCATCCTCTACTAAATCTCTATCAAGCAACAAGGTAGTAAGAAACCTCAGCAATTTAAATTATTATTATGTGCCATATAATTCTGGACTAAATGTAGGAAATAAAGCTCCATAAAAGAGGGGAAGTAGGTAGTACAGATTTTTAAGAGGCATTGATTCCTTAGATGTGACACACACAATCATTCCTACCATTTTCACCATAGTTTTCTCTACTGTCAGTCTTCCCAACCTTTCTGCACATTTTCCACCATTTATCCCTGGAATATTTATGACACTTAATAGCATCTCATCAGAAACATGATTCTACAGCTTGTTCTGCAGACTTCTGCAGACTGGCAGCAGACTGTAATGTGTTAGGGACAATTTCTTGGTGTACAGGCAGCTCATATGACATGAATTTTTGCAAAAATGTGAAGATCTGGGGCAATGAAGGTTTCAGTCAAAACTGAGGAACAATAGCATTTCCAGGCATGTGACTCTGCAGGACATTTGTCGGAGACAGATACAGTGAGTAAAATCTTTCACTAGCTGCACCTGCAGGCTAAGGAATAAACCAGTAAGCTGGCACTGGGTCTCTGAAGGGTCTCTTCTTAGATGAAACTAGAGATCTTATTTTCGTCACTCCTTGACAATACTCTGAAGAAGTACTGGCCTACAGCAAAGATGGGAAAAGCTCCAGGAAAGTTCCCAGGTTATTCCTGCAGTCATTGCCAATCAACAAAGCAAGATTTGCTTTGTTGCAAATGTTCATAGCACTGTTTTTGTTTGGTTTTTTTTTTTTTGGGGGGGGGTGGGGGGGAGTTAAATAATATTTTAAAGTGAATGTTTCTTAAGAAACTAGAGCCCTAATCTATTAAGGGCTTCCAACCATGTTTCCTATTAGTGAACAGGAACTTAAGACCAATTCAATCACTTATTGAAAGATTATTATTCACTAAAGAGTATTTGGCTTTGGGTAATGCCAAAGGCTCTGAAGCAAATTTCCACGTCTTGTTTTCCCTTGTGACCATAGCCTTAAAAGACCTTTGAAAAGAAGAACTGTGGAAGGGAAAAGAAAAAAAAAAACTTTAAATACATATTTAAATATTAAAGTTTTCAGGATAGTACTTTTGAAATTCTAGATCTCTATGGGGTCACACTCTTTCGGAGATACAACTGTGACATTTCAGGAACCATCTTTCTTTCTGAACCGGTTCTGTAAATGGTCTACTTTATATTTTGTCATTGTGTTTATTTATAATTGCTGCTTTATTGGTGAAGTAAAAACGTGCTTTTTGTTACATTCATACTTTATGGCCTCTCTATTATGGAAAAGGTATGAAGTTCGCAAATAACAGTATCATTTTACTTAGCCTTGTCTCACAGTTCATGGGGACTTTACTCGGGGAATTGTTTGGTTTGGTAGTGTGCATGTATGTGTGCGCATACATGTTGCTTATGGAGGAAGATTTCTAGCCGATCAGTAGAAAATGTCTAATTGGTAGAATTAGTTCTGAAAAAAAAATCTCTCTACTCTAAGCCAGGCCATTTGTAGATACAATATTCTGAAATCTTAAAACATCTTTTATATTTATTAGTGGAACTTCTCATTGCACACAAAATATGTTTAGATTATTTTTTTTCCAGAGTTTAGAATGTTATCTCCTATTATTCCCATTTACTATTACCATTTTCTTAATCATCTCTGAGATAAGCCTAGAACATGGATAAATAATTCTACCTAAATTTTAATTCACTTTAATTCACTTTCAAAACAACGTTGCATTGAGTATAACAAGATATCTGCAGCTGCTATGTGCAGCTGCATCCCTGGAAATAATTGTGTACCAAAATAATAAAAAATTTGAAACCAAAGACCTTATTTTTATGTAGAAATATTTCTGGACAGTAAGTCTTTTTTTGTGAAAATAATGTGGAAGATCTCCTTCCTCTTCCTTTGCTTATTTTTTTTTCTACTTATAAATATGAAAAGATATCATCACAGAACTTGAGAACATGTAGATGAAAAGAAAATCAAAATGAGCAATAATTGATATAATAGTAATGATGCAAAAGAATAACATACAACTGAGAAGATCCTATAAGTCAAGAAGGAACTAAAGCAGCATCTTTTGAAGAGTTTTCTAGAACAGAAAAATGAAGTGTAATGAAAGGAAATGAGGAAAGATTAGCAGTTCATGAAATCTCTGTTCATAAGCACCTGAAAAAGTTTATGCTGGTACAAGCATTTGTGCAAATGAAGTCCCTGATCCAACAGTATGATCCTGTATCTCCTCTAGTTCTTAGTAGTGTTTTCTAGTAGCTCAAAAGGATTTGTTTCTTTAATGTAAAAAAAGAGTTGCAAGTATGTCAGTTGCACCTGATTGATCCTAATATTGTGCATCTCAGTTTAGAGAGCTGATATGCCTATATAAAACCTTGGCTGTTGTCTAAGAGGGCAAGAAGAAGTCTGTATGCAGAAAGACTTGTAGGCAGTAAGAAAGGACAAATAAATCTTAAACTGAAAGACAGATTTATACGTGCAAAAACAAAAGCCTCCAGCCACCTCCAGCTGTAAGATTAATCAGTATAATCTTAGAAGTTAGAGTTCTCAGTTTAAGAACTAATACACAAAGACGTTAAATAAAATTAATATAATAAGCCTCATGGATGCATGTAAGAAAGATGCATGTGCATTTATTGGCATTTTTTGTTGTTAATATATTTTCAGAAAGAATAATCTGAATGCAAGTGGCATTCCTAATTTCTACTGCCTCTTCTAGATCCAGATTACTGGGGACATAAAGCAGAAACAGTAAACATGGCAAAATATACACTTCTGATCACTATGGCTATAGGGAGCAGACACAATGCCATTTAGTTTAGTAAAAATTAATTCCTAGAGACAGAGTTTTCTAGAGAAATGAAAAAAAAAATTCACTGTATATTTTTTAGGGAGCAAAAGCAACTCTAGAAAAAGTCGGGGCTATGCAAGTGGTTTGGAGTATTTCCAGATAATATAATAAAAATGTATTGTGTTTTTTCCTCTTTATGTTGGGGACAATCTTGATAGGAGAACTTTAGAGAAAAGTCTTTAAAAGGAATATTTATTTTTACATAAGAATGTATAAAAACGTACAACAACAAAAAAGTGGTAGTTTAATGATTCCTAGGTCATACATGCTGTAGCTTACTTGATCCTTAATCTCTGTGTTTGGTTTCTGGTCTCTCACTATCTAACATTTTCAGGTTTTGCTATTATGATCTTTTCTCAAATCCTCTTTCCTTCAAATCAGGACTTCACCTTCACACTTGCCAGGGGTAGGAATGATTCACTTTTATTTTCTGAATAGGGCCAGACAGCAGGTCATCTTTCAGAGCAACTCACCTCTAATCTATACATGTTTTTCTAACAGTTTATCCTAGAAACCAAGTGGGACAGTGGAGTGCTGTAATGTAGCAAGGCTTCATTGCCACTGTGAAGTCACAGTTGCTGTTGAGGTCCACAAGGATAAATAGATTCAGCATGCATGGGGCATGTCTTCTATATTTAGCTCTGAACTTAAATAAAAAACTTGTTCTTATCCACATACACATTCTTATTCTTCAGGCATTGCTACCAGGTACTAATTTCAGATCCTACACTTCCTTTCTGTGTCCTTTTTTGTAGACTAGAGTGAGAATGGTGGATTTTAGTCTCAGGGTGGATATTGTCTTTATTGTTTAAAATTGATTGTCTTTTGTGTTTTAAATGCTTGACAACATTTAGAGTTATCTGTTGTTCTAAGCTCCAAGGATAAGTTTTACAGTTTTCTAGAATAATTATTTTTGGAACTGAATTTTGTCCTGCATCTCTAATGCACTTTAATTTATTCATATACTTAATTAGCCTGAAGAGAAATCTATACTGCTTATAAGAGAGAAGTTATTTGAAAATCACACTTTTCAATTAAAAATTAGAGACAGATTCTTATTGTTATAGATAAAGTTCTTGGAGCTATGCAGATTTATAAATCCTGTTATTTGTCATTGGAGCGATAGGGAAAATTTGAATATATCTTATTGCATTGTTTGAAAAGTTCTTCTGTGAATAAAGAAAGATATTCATAGAAAAGTACTGGATAGATAACTCTGAAAGAGCGAGTTAAGTGTTGGTGTTAAACATATGTCAATTAGCCTTTCTATTTTTTTTTCTATTTTCTACATTTTTTCACAATGATGTTTTTCATCTTTTTAATGATTTTCAGTTGACAGCTGTGTTGTCAAATATGCAAGACAGCCCTAATCAACTGGGCTGGGAATATGTTGTTTTTGTGAAAGACAGAAGCTTCTGTCATTTAGCTTCAGTTCCCAGGAGTTTCAGACTCAAGGAGACTGCGTGAGGTGCTCTCATGCTCACAAGACAATTTGTCAATGTCCACACAAAAGCATGTATTGGCACTGATAGCTGACAGATCTGAATTATGGAGTCTGCAGGTACCCTGAGATGTTGCCTCAGAGAAGAACTTAAAAAAAGCTGGTAGCAGGTAGCAATTGTTTTCACAAAAAAAGATTTTGCTTCTTGAGAGGTATGAGCATGAGGCTCTTCCAAGCAATGACAGGAAGAAATTTAACCACACTTGCCAGATATAGTGAATGGTCTTTCAATGTCAGTTGATGCCAGTTGTAGTTACAACTTCACTTCATATCTCTGTAGATTGCTTCTTGTTCATAGTATATTGCTAACCACATGAAATTTATTGCAGTACCATAGACTGTAATGGATCTCATAGAACCTCCAGGTTCTTTCATTGTAGGGTAAAAGCTCTACTGACCTGTATCATTGTTCTGTTTTTAACTTTCTAAATATGTAATCAGTCTTTTAGAGAGATTTTGGAGAAATGAGAGATGTATTTGAGTTGAGATGTTTCCACGACTGCTCTGGTTTGGAAATTTTGGTGGGGATGAGGAAAGGGGTCTTACTCAGTGTAAACAGAATTTGCGAGAGTGTCAGTGGAATTTTCCTTTCAAAAAGTATTTTCATGTATCATATTCTGAATTCAAATTGCAAAATGCAAATGTCATGATTATGAAAAAGGAAAATTTTGCCTAGTACTTCTTTAACCAACAAAGCATTTATTAAATACAAAGGAGCAATACTGCACTGATGTGTTAGACAAACTGACACAAGAGTCGTTCATTTTTGGAGCATCAATATTTGCAAATCGTATTTTAGAGAAAAAGGCTGTGATATTTGAAGTAAATTAGAAAAGTATATTAGAAAATTAATCTGTATTATGGCAGATAAGGAGTTCTGCGGTATACACTTTGACATGACTATGTGTGTTTAAAGTTCAAATGATCATAAGATACATATTAATCCATATTATTATACACTATTGCTGCTTTTGTGTCTGCTATTTAAAAATCTCAAACATGGACCTATTTCTATTGTGCTAAGTACAAGTTTTTAGTAGCTGAATAATAAAAGATAGTGAAGCATCAAAAAACATAAAAGCAATTTCTCAATGACGTGAAAAAGGTAATGAAAAAGTTAGAAGGTAGGGATTGATGGTAGAGTTCTACTTTTGGTGCAATTTCCTCTATATCACTATTGTTCATCTTATCCTTCCTTCTGCTATTACAGTAGTATATTTATTTCTCAAAACAGATATGTCCATTAAGGACGACTAAGCCACAACTGGACAACAAATCATAAACCTGCAGTGATAGTTCCATTGTCATAAAATATTGATTTACTTAGAAAATCTAATGTGCTTCATGTTTTACAGACAAGCAGAATGCATGTAATCCCTGATATGAACACCTTATGGTAGATCTATTTCGGTAGACCGAAATAGAAAATATGAGAGACATGAGGTTAGGATTATATGTAGTTATATATTTTCTTAAGGATTTTGTAGAACAATAAATAAATAAACCTATATGTAACTGTGCTGCATTCTGTAGTTGTATATTGGATTGTTTCTTGATCCTGTATTGATCCTGATGAACAATAAGACCATTATTCACCTATATGTGTATTGTGCCATTGGACAAAGCAGGTAAATTTAACAGATTCAAAACCAAAAAAAGTATGTATTCAAACAATGAGTATAAATTATAGCAAAAAAATGTTTAATCCTTTTCAGATAGTAGACATAAATTAAGAAGACACAAATATCTGCTGGAGCAGTGATTATTCAAATTGGTATTTTCCTCTTTTTCTGAATGCCTATCCTTCTGTAGTAATTTCTATCCTCTTTATGCTTCTGGAAAAGATGTAGATCCTCTCTTCTCTGATATTTAAGGTATAATGTTTAGGTATATCTATACTTACTTATTGATAAGTTCAAGGTGTTTTCTTCTAGGTTATTTTCTTTGGGAGATATAGACCTCAGTGGAAGAAAAAGAGCTTGAACCCCTTATCAGTCAGGGCACTCTTTTATACTTGTTACACAGAACTTTAATGAATGCAAATACACATCCTCTGTGTGTGTTTAAAAGATAAAATCTATAGGAAGTATATGACAAAGAGGAAGAGATATTGAATTCTTTCTGTTTTACACTAAAGAGCTAGTTTATCCAACCATTTAGATGAGACGAATACATTAATCTGAATTGGAAAATAAATTTTCCAATATTTCCCTTAACCTTCCTCTCTAACTACTCAGTTTGATATTTTCTAAATTATAAAGAAAAAAAAAAGAGCTAATGCCTAATGCCACACATTTGAGAGCACCTCCTCTGCTGTGCACATTTAAATCAGAATAATTGAAAATCCTCTAGTATCCTGTGGCGTGTGGTATAAAAATCAACAAGTTTTGTTTTCCTTGCTACTAATCCTGACTATGTAGTCAGAGATAATCTATTTTATTTTATAAACAAACAGATCTTAGGTTACAAAGCATAAAATGTTGGTCTAATGCTTTAGCAATTGCAGTTTTCAATCTTTCTCTTTGACCCTCCCTCATCTGCCTCTTCCTCTTTCATCTTTTTACTAGAATAGACTTGCACCCTTCNAAAAAAAAAAAAAAAAAAAAAAAAAAAAAAAAAAAAAAAAAAAAAAAAAGATAATCATCCAAAATCTTAGTCATTAATTATAGAAACTTACAGTAGAGTAGTTAAAATTTTGGCACATCTCCAACAGACCTGTGCCAAATGTGACCTTCATCTACTAACTACTTTTTTAAAACAATTACAGAGTTAATTCTAAAGAAAGCAATAGACATCTGGTCCATTCCAAACAAAGGATCATAGAAAACTGCCAGATTAAAACAGTCTATCTAATCCATTATACCATATTTGAGAGTAACCTAAACCTATGGTTTCAGGAAAAGCCAGAAGTGATCCCCCAGTGTATTGCGGCAAACGAACAGTTCTACTCCCTGATTTTCTTAGAATTCTGTCAGAAAATTAATTTGCACTGTGATTTACATATTAATTAGAATTGGCTGAATTATGCTTTCAAAAAATGTTTACCTTTTTAATATAGGTGATTCATTTCTAAAAGTTATTCATTTTCAAACATGTGGTTGCTATTAGTAATGGTTTGCATGTCATACTTGGAAAAACTTAAGCTTAAAGTAGTTTTAGGAACAGGAGAGATGGTCCAATCAAACAACTGTATCTTTCAGTCACCTTGAATGTGCTGTGGTATTAGAGCTGGGCATGGACTGTGCAGGCCTTGACAATTAGAACCATCTGAGTAGGAATATTCAACCAATGTTATCTGATAAGTTTGATTTTAAAATGTTCCTTCCAAAAAAGAGTATCCTTCTACACAAATCTTATATTTCTTTCTGTTTTTTTGCTCATAAATACTAGTGGTTAACTTAAATACGAATAATATTTCTATGGAAGAAATGCTTGAAAGAGGTAACTTAAGAGAAAAACTAGGTCCTAATAGAAGTTACAGCATTATAGAAGCTTGCTTGGGGTCATACACAGTTGCCACTTCCAGGATGGTTGGTTTGCACGGACTCCACTCCCACACTGTTCCCCAGGCAGCACAACCTGGAGGCTGGAGTAGAGTGAAGACACCGCGCCCAAACTTAGTTGTACTCCCTGTGCTGTGCCACTGATTTGATAAGCCACACAGTAGCTACCCAGTGAGAGATAAGGTGTCTGGTGCTGAGCCAGCAAGGGTCGCAAATCACTCCTTTTGGATGAACTTTACCAGAACTTTGCTCATTATAAGCTCATTATAATGCCAACACACACCTCCATCCCAAAAGTTACCTGCTTCTGAGGTACGACCACTCCTCACAGAGCGTGTACTCTAGATTTTCCATTGACTTTACCTTTAAATGAAAGTGAGAAAGTTTTTCACCAATCAATAACAAAAGCAAGCATGTCTACAGACACTCAAGCTCCACCTAATTGTAAAGAAAAGTATAAAATGGCGAACTAAGGAGGGAAGGAATAATCCACTCTAACTTCTGGATCAGTTGATGGGCTGAACCCCTTTCCTCCCCTCAGGTCTGAGTGCCACCTGAGGAAACTCCTTGAGACTGAGAGCCCTCTCCCATCTTCTGGGTTGAGTGATGATTGCACATTTGTACATCAGAGGTACCTAAAGATCCCACACTATAGTAGAGAATTTCCTGTACTGACATTCAAAAACTGCTTTGTAAATGTTGTGTTTGAATAAATCGTGCTATTTGTGAACTCAGCTACTTTTTTGGAAAGCAATCAGACCTACAGTTGACAGACTATTCGTGAATCTAATAATGCCAGAGCCAGGCTTATAACTGATCATAATATTCATGAACTTGTTTCCTTTCTTGGAAGGCAATGGGACCTGCAACCCACAGACTGTTTGTGAATCTGGTACTGCTAGAGCAGCCTATAGCTACCACACAGTATCTGATTATATCCCGCTCCGACACGCTTCTAACTGCAACAATTTCAACAGATGCTATCTTACAGTTTCTTCAGTAACTCCACTGATGTTCAAATAACAGCAATAATCAATTTTTGTATTCACATGAACACTTCTTGAACACTTAAAAGCTAAATAAATTCCACATCACCTCCTTTTATGATCATCTTCACTATTTCTTGAACAACAGCAAAAGATCCACACCTACCAGAAATATTATGTCGAAAATATAATGTTTTGATTCCTTTTCTGCTTCCTAACTTCTTGTTCCAGTTTCTCACAGTAGGAATAGTTTACATTTTTCTTTGGTAGAGTTTAAAAAAGATTCAAATTTTATTTTCTTTGTTGATTTGATGTGCTCCTTTTGTGGAAAAAAAAAAAAAAAAAAAAAGAAGATAATTTTTTTGCCCTCAATGCTTAGACAGACATACTGAAATGGCCATTTCTCACTTACTATTCTCAAATAATCTTCACTGGAAGATTTCTTCATTCACTGATTAAAATTTTGAAAGCTATAGTAAGAAACAAAGCTTGTTTTCTGTAGTATATGTGCAGTACATTCTAGAAACAGCTAATTGTACTAGTTATCCAAGGTTAGATGTTAATCTCAGCTTTTCTAAATTGAGTAAAATCTATCTATATATATATATATATTCACATATCTATACATACCAGCAAAATGTGTGTATTATCAAAGCATATCTATTTTGCTCTTGATTTCAAAGCAATCAACTGAGCATTAGCTGCAGCTGGAAATGTTTTTTGGCTTTATGTGGTAGTCTGTGAAAAAGAGAAAAAAACATAAAATAAAGGTATTAATAAAGAATTACAAATACAGAGTGCTGGTCTCATCACATCACACACATCCGTCTGGTCTACACATTACTCAACATAATGGAAAAAGACCAGAGGAATATAAAACACGGAAAAACAACAAAATTGAAAAACACCCTGCAGCTAGAGCTAAGGTAGCTGTAGATGGTAAATGTACAGTTTGCTCACAAGAGTCACAGAGGGAAGGTGTAAAAACGAAACCTTAGTACAGAGGTAATTCTAATTTCTAATTGGGACTACTATTAGACAACATGTTTTGAACTGAAGCCTCCCCAAAGATCTGGTGACTTGTACTTCCAAGACGAAGGATAAGCTATAACAAGTGCTCCCAGATCAAATAGATTTGTTTCCTATCATATCCTTAGAAAAAGACTTAGTGTATCAACAACCTTATGAATTTTTTCCAATCTGATAGATTTTTTTCATCATTAGTATTCCTCACTGAAAATATATTTTTTCTTTTCCTTAGACTTCAAAAAGTTTGAAAATAATAAAAAGCTTCATTTTACATTACTATTATTAGTAGTAGTATTATTATTTATCGCAAATGCTTCTTCCTGTTGTTGATTTTTACCATGATATATCTTGATCAAGATCAGGTCACTCTGATGACAATAGGATTCCTTGACACACACTCTTTACATTTGAACAAATCAAAACACAGTTTGTTCCTCCTCCCAGTTTTTGGCCACAATAATCATTTCCATATTGTTCTATTCCTCTTCCTCTCTTTCTGACCAGCTTCATGTCAAGTTTGATACAAAGAGTAAAAGTAATTATTTTGCTTATGAATGCTTGTTCTGTATTGTTTCTGTATTTTCCTCTGTATTTCAGTTAAGATCAAATTCAGCATCTTGCAGACATATTCTGTATCCTATATAGAACTGAAAGGGTGGACAGATCATCTCTAATTGGAAATGAAGTTGATGATTAAAGAACTGAAGTGCAGATGTCATATGTGGATACCATATTTCATTGAATGCTCAAGCCATTTACTATCTCTAATATAGACCTAAGGACAAATTCCCTCACAGTCATCAATTCTGGCTAGAAATTTAATGAGGCAATCATCTCCACCTGTGTACTAGTTGATTAATGGGCCCTAGACTGGTATGTTTAAAGAACATAGAATGCGTGAGTTGGTTGAATCATATGGCATCTGTCTATAATTTCTTCTCAGTCTTTAATTTCTTCACCATATTTCAAATTCTGAAGTGTTCTAATGCCACGTCTTGTTTGTTCAGACTTCATTCCCTGAACAAAACCTCAAAGTGCTGTTTCAGTACAGTCACTCAATAAAGGTACAATGCAGAAGCTAGAAGTCATAAAAGCCTGCAATTCTTGCTTGCCAAGCACAGAAAAAAAGAACTCATCACATGTGCACTCAAACCTCTTCCTTTTGTACTATCCTATGCTCAGATCCCATTGTATTTCTGAGAAGAAACTTTAAGAGCATCACCCAAACTGATATGAAAACAGTATGAACATCTGCATGTTACTTTCTACAATACTCTTCATGCTTTTCTAACTTTTTATTTATTTATTTATTTATTTATTTATTTATTTATTTATTTATTTATCTATTTATTAAGAAAGGTGTTTAAGCCTTGAGAAATGCGCTGTGAGGTTTATGTAAGACAGTGTGCAAAATGGTTCTTAATAACTGCAGAAAAAAACAAAGAAAACTCAGAGAAGACAAAAAAAAAAAAAAAAAAGAAAACTATGTATCCTACTTCTGAAAGTTACGATTTGCAGCCTCAGAGTGCATCCATGCCCCTCCTCATCAGAGATATCTTTCAGTTGAAAGAAATTACAGTTCACGCTATATTGTTTTTCTCTTTGCAGGAACAAAGCTTTCCACAGCAGGCACTATGGTGGATTACCTGATGGGATCTTTGTCATATTTGCAAATCTTGAAGTGTGTGCAGATATTTCTAGGTACACAGAGAGTCTGTGTTTATCATACTAATAAGCTGTCGACACTTTCTGTTCCTCTAATAAATATCTGGGTGCTCATCTTTTCCACTTATCCCAAGGCATATAGCTTAACCAACAAGTATATGTGGCAGACATATTGCTGCGTACAGGTAGCAGATCAATTAAAAAGTGATTACCTCTTTTACACAGTCTTTTCTTGGCTCATTAATTTTTTGAGGAATGTTTGGAGAAAGTAGTAGTTTGGAGAAAGTAGTAGTTTTTTGAGGAATGTTTGGAGAAAATAGTATCTCTTTTCATTTGTTATTGTGATAAAACTAGTCAATTAATATGTAAATCCATGAATAGAACTAATTTGATGTTATCTCCCTGGCTTCCTATAAGGGTTGCTAGTTATTGTTTTTCACTCTTCCTGGTTGAGCTCTGTCTAGCTCTAGCTCTGATCTGGGATCTTGCAGTGGGATCTTGCAGTAATAAACATTTCTATATACATTAAATAAGCTTTATAAAGCTTATTTATATAGCTAAAGCTATTTATAAAGCTTATTTATAAAGCTAAAGTATATAAAAGAAAAAAAGTAGAACTCTGGATAACATATGCATTATCCATATGTATGGATGAGTTTCAATAAATATCTAGAGACTTTAGATTTCATAACCTGCATAATCTAAATGTTGCCATACCCATGCACTGTGATCTCTTTGTTTTCAGAAATTCATGTAGATTTTTCTAATGGCATTACTTTGTTGTTATTGCTATTTGTGTATGTATACTTTCATTATAAAACCAAGGCTCTAAAATCACTGGTGAGTCTGAGTGATTCCATTTTGGATAACTGACTTGAATTGTGGTCTATAAATATTATTATAATAGGATAGATGATCAGCATGCAAAAGTTCGTCCAGCATCAAGATCTAAACTACTTGGACAGATAATACACATTTTTTGAGCAGCACTTTCTTGAAAACAGAATAATTATGGTTTTTCCATCTCTGCCAAGCAATAAAACCACTCTTGTAGATAGAATATAGTTAGAATATTTTTGCTAATATTTCATCAAAATCTTGCTGTCTGCAAACTAAATTGGTTTTTTTGCCCTATTTCCTGGTAGACAAGATGAACTGTACCATACTGGCTATAGGCTTTTTTTCCTATTTGAAGACTGTAATCATATTTCAGTTTTTAGCTTCAGTTCACTCTGTATTTCCTCACAGATCGTGCCTTCTAAATTTCTGCCAATCCTTTTTTTTTTTTTTTTTTTTTTTTTTTTTTTTTTTTTTTTTTTTTTTCTTTTTTTGGCTGTATTCTGTGCAGTATACTTATATGTCGCAAGTCATTTCACATATATATATGTATATATATATAAAATTTAAAGGTTATCATGGTTTGTACTAGAATATGAAAAAAAAGGATCCAAAAGACACAAAGACACATGACAATGATTAATTTATAAATAACTATCCACCACTATATTGCAGTAAATTTTGAAATTCAGAGATGGTAGTAGCTACTATAGATACTTTGAGTGTGATATATTGCAGTGCAAGCATCTGGTTTTAAACAGTTATTGGTGGAGTACAAACTAATTCTCTCTCAGAAACTCACCATTTTGTGTCGCTTTACCATAAATTGCTCATGACCCAAAGGGACATTTTATTCTTCTAGGTTTTGCAACATCTATTGCCTGCTAAGCTAGAATTTCAATTAGTATGAGATGCCACCTACAGGAAGCAAAAACATCAACCAAAAGTTTTAAAAGCAATGCAAAGGTGATGTGCTTTATTAAAATAAGTGTTTTTATTTATTAGCATCTAAGAATAAAAATGTATTATTTGTATTAAAAAAAAAAAAAAAAAAAGAATTTGAGTTAATTTTAAGGCCCCAAACTCCAAAGACCTAAAATTACTCAACAGCAGATTTTTGTTTGAGGAAGTTATGTTTTCCTAATTCTATTTTTTTCTACATATGAAATGGATATTTCTAACACATCTCACAAATGTATACTTAAACCTTTCTTTAGAGGTACAGTCTGATTCAGTTCCTTCATTGTTATTTGATTTATGTTTGTCAGTATGGTAAATCAATCTTTGTTTCTCGTGCTCTTCAGTTCAAATCCAATGAAAATTAATTGAAGTTTCCCAAGTTGCACATATCATTTGAACTTTAGGAAGTGATGTGATAAATTATTGAATGAAGATCACAAAATATAGATAGTTTGAAAATCCAATTTGTAATTCTGTCTTTAGATAATCACCTTTATTAAAATGTCAATAAGGACATATCAATGTAAAGTAAAAATTGTTCTTTAGGAGTGTACACCAGTTTAACTGTTTCAGCCTACAGCAATGTACCTACAATGACAGACCTTTGATAAAAACACAGCTTATGCAAAACTTCCAAAATACTTCGCCTTGCTTTATGGCATAGTGCATAAACTAGTAACAGTGACATTACAAGGTAGAAAATCATCTGTTTAAAATGCAAAATAAACCCAAACTATTGTGCAAGATAATGGAACAAGAACATTTAGGAATCCAATGGTGTTATTGTCTGTCACAAATTATCACAGTTAGAAATGTTCTGCAAAGTACAAAGATTCCACAAAGTTCACAAAGCTCAAATAAATTTATCTTTAAAGGTGAGGTAGGTCTTCATTAGGTATGTGCTTTATAGATTTGTTAGTTAAATGTCCACTTGGTTATAATGTTTATGTACAGTGGCAAACTGAAAGACAAATATATATCAAATTAGATAATGTCATAATTGTGTATTACGAGGCCTTGAGGACCTACATTAACTGTTTCCCTTTAAAACATAACATTGCTGAGGTTTCAAAATTATGTATTTCTATTTTAATAGATGTGATTTTCTGTCAGTTTTCCTTTGCCTGTGAATCAGGTCACCTTGCATTCATAACTTGGTACTTTGCATCTTTGGAAATTGAAATGTTTAAAGTACTGTAGAATAAAAAAGTAGTTTAAAGAGGGTTTTGAAAGACATTCTGAAGAGGAAAAATGGGTACATCTCTTATTTCCTATGTACTCATATAATCAGGGAGAAAGGAAGAAAGAAATATTACAACCAAAGAAAAATACGTATATATCACATGCACATCTTAGCTTTTTTCCTCTTTCAAAGTAGGCTTAAAAAGAAAAAAGGGCTTAAAACTGTTCAATGATATTATGCCAGGGAAGTACTGTACTTGGGGTTCCATTTTGCTACCTCAAAGAGGATTTAACTCAGCTGTCAGAGAGTCCTTTTTATTCTGTAGACAGAGTATGAACAGGGAGAATTCTGTTTGTTCTTTAAAAATCGTCCAAAACATTCTGGTCTTTGTGAAAAATTCTTGACGCTTTAACAAGGAATAAATTCAAAGTCAAATTCCCTATTAAGTTAAGCATGATGTTGTTTTTGTTATTCCTCTGAGAACTGTATATCACAGTTATACTGAGACTAAACATAAGCTTAATATAAAAATGAGAGCCCACTCTATAGAAGGGGTTTTTTGTTTTGTTTTGTTTCTTTTACCTGAAAGTCAAACAGGTCTGAAAGTTATGCAAGGTCACATATTATACTATTTTTTTTTCCGGTACTATCATTTATTTTGGATCTAGCTTAGGCTGAAATTAACTACCTGGGTTAGGAAAAATAGGTAAAATAGGAACGGGATTGACCTGAGAATGCTAACTTTTTATTTAGAGCAGCAAGTTTGCTATCTAAAATTGACACTGAACCGAGTATTTTTTATCTTCCAGTTCATAATGCAGGAATGAGATGCGCTTGGCCCATGAAGTTGGATCTTATAAATTGGTCTTGTAAAATGGCAATATTTATTCTTCTTAAACCTTATTATTTTTACCTTCATCAACTCAGGAACTATTTATGTTTCAGTCCATAAATATATTTTGAACTTACCTGGAATATTCTATGGCAAAACACATGGGTAGAGGGAAGGACTCATCTTGCGCTGATTTACAGAATCACAGAATCACAGAATATTCAAGGTTGGAAGGGACCTCTAGAGA